>VXAV01000605.1:0-10684 GCA_013399715.1 Alectura lathami | reverse complement strand
TAATTTACTAAAAACAAACAAAAAGAAAACAAAAAAAAAAAAAAAAAAAAAAAACAACAAACAAATGGAAAATATTGGAAGAGAAGGAATGAATACTACAGAATCAGCAATAAAGCTATTGTCCTGTTTCTATGAAGTGGATTTATGGGGGAAGGTGGAGTAGCGGTTGCTGAGGATGTAGAGCTCAGCTTAGGCTTTCCAAACAGAGCAGGGCAGATGCTCTTTAAGGACAAGATGGCATTTCGATGCTCCGTTTAGTTACTTACATCTTCTCTCAAAAATGTATGTTTAGTCTGACATTTCTTGTGTTTGCTGTCATCCCAGAAGGCTGTGTTTTCTTTTTTTGGAGAGTTTTGTAACTGTCCTTTCTACTGTTATTGAAGTTTATCTGATTGCCCTGGGGGTAGGAGTGTTTAAAAATAGGACTTTTTTTTGCCCGAGAGATGTTTCAAATACTTTCAGGGTTTGGTAACTCGGTGATTTAAAACATCAGGAGTAATGTAAGTTATCTTTAATCAGTTATGTTTCTTCTGGAAAATTTGTTTTGGAACTGTCGTAGATTCTTAATATACCTGGCTATACCTATGTAATAGAATTTTTAACTTCAGACGAATTCCCATTAAGGTATAAAGCTCTGGATTGCTTGAAGCATTCAGTGCTTTACAAGTTACACAAGAGTATGTGGGATAAGTACAGACACTAGGAAATGAGGGAACGTGGAGCGTGTGGAACTTTTACTTAGGACAAGTATTCCCCAGTATATTTCCCTGTGACTGCAAGTCTCAGATGTGAGTCTGTTTCATTGGCAGCAGTTCATTTTCTTGAAACAAATGATAGAAATTTAAGTGAGGATGTGGTTATTATCTGAATATATTTTGAGCTCCAGTAATTATGAAATTGCAACAGAAAAGAGAGCGGTTAGATCATTACTTGATACCCATTTGAAAGCTATTTTTTCAGTCTTACCGCAGTTTCAACATGCAGCTGAAAACAGTTGGTATTCCAGACCTTTTTATTACATATAATCAAATTTATGGTTCCTGATTGTTTGTTCTTTAATGATGACACTTTCCAGGATCTCAAATGGGATTGGAAGTGCAGATTTATTAAAAAAAAAAAAAAAAAAAGGAAAAAACAAGTATTTATATTGGTAGATTCCTCTAGTGCTTTTAGGTGGCGGTGTCCTTGGTTCAGCGCTGTTACTTGCACATAGAAACCAGCTTGTCTGATGCCTCCCAATGAAATGAGAGACTCCAGAGAGCTGCTACGTACAAGTGGTGAGAAGTGAATGCCAGGATGAAGAAAGTCTCTGAAGTCTTCTGTTGTAGATAAGGTAGCTTGCTTTCTAACAGCATAAAAGGGGCTACTGGTTCGATTATTTTTGGACAATCAGCTTTTAATGTTAATTTCAAAGGAGCTTTATGATACAAAGAGCATATTTCACTTTAAAAAGGAGGAAAAGCCTGAGCCAAAGTCAAGGTGATTTTGGAATACAGTGTGGCCTTTCCTTTCCTTTCCTTTCCTTTCCTTTCCTTTCCTTTCCTTTCCTTTCCTTTCCTTTCCTTTCCTTTCCTTTCCTTTTTCCTTTCCTTTCTTTTCCTTTCCTTTCCTTTCCTTTCCTTTCCTTTCCTTTTTCCTTTCCTTTCCTCCCTGCCAGTTCTTGGGTGTGCCTCATCCCAGGTGGCTCTTTGAGGTAACACGCCTTTAATAGCTTCCAGGACAAACTCTGCACCTGGAAAGTAATGTTATCTTTATCCAGATTATCCTTTAGGGCTTGTCAGCCTTCCCACACTCAGCTGCTTTCAGGAAACAGAAGCAAGGCCAAGCAACAAATGATGGAGAGAGCTCAGGCATCTTAGGTGGCACTAATGAAATGGAAAACGATAGGCAGTACGTTACTGGTGTACCAATATTCCTGGATAATGGGCACACCAATCATTAACTACCTTAAAAAATATCAATGGATGTAGGGATTTCATACCTCCAGTACTGGTAACCTGTTTGAGCAGAAGTGTAAAATCATGTTGTGCAAATATTACGATTCTCTGCCAGAAACGCAGCATTAACAAGAATGAAGCTTTGCAGTGTTCACTGGGGCCTGGATTCGGTGACCTAATAACCTCCTTTCCCCTGTTTCGTTTCTCCACCCACTCCCTGCAACACTGGACTCTTTCTAGGAGTCCAGAAATATATTCCTGGATTGTTCTATACCTCTTCTGTAGTGAGGACACCTCTTCTGTGTTGATAAACCATCTCCTGAGCTCTAAACCTTCATTATGTAACAATGCAGCTTCATGCGTCTGCGTATGAAGAACACCACGTATTTCTCAAGCATAACCTTATGGTATAAGTTGCAGATTAATTTTGACTTGTTTTCAAATTACAGTTGTGAATTAAAGATGACCTTGAAATAAAACTGGTTAATCATACGCACTTCTGCTGGCTTTCACTGTAAATGAAGAAAGGAAAAGTCGGTCAAATTCACAGCTATTTTGCTCTTGCTCTGCCAACGTTGTAGGAAGCAACATTCTGTCAGTGTCTGTTTTGACAGTTCTAGAAATCTATTTTAACCAAACAGTGTGGGAGGAGGGAGAAAATGTTGGAACTTCAATTACTGAATTCAGCAGTCAGTCCAGTTCAGTTTTATAATTATGAGGAGAATGGGCTTCCACATTTTCTGACACTATCAGAGATATGAAGAACGTAATTGTAGCTGGAGGTTGTGGAACGTGTGGAGGAGGACTTACATCTTCACCTTTGTTTCTAGGGTATCTGTTTCAGAATTTATTGAATACTTTATCTGTGAGTTATACCCATAAACAATAGCGGTTTTGGGATGCCTTTGAGGGCCTCTCTGCTCTTCTTTGGGGTCTATATCAACAACAATCTCACTGATTTCTGTTTCATGCACTGTTGAATCAAGGCTATGAAACTTCTTGGTCAGCACTGGAAACTGTTCTGGTTCTTTAATAACTCTCTACTGGGTACTTCTACGTCAGAGGGTATTTAAATGAAACAAGATTTTTTCTCTACAGCTTAATCTCCCTGTTTCTGTTTAGTTCCCCAATTTGCTAGGAAGAATTGCTTTAGTGACAGTTTGGGGACTGAGCCTTGATGTGGTAGCACATTTTTTAGAAAGTTTAGTTACTTATTACTTGTTATGATTGGTGCATGTGCGTTACAGACGGATTTCAGTAGGGTGCTTCAGGTTTGAGCTCATTTTGAATCTTTTGCATGAACACTGGATAACTTGCTTACCAACAGATTTTGCTTTCTTACTGTTCTGTCCTCTTCGAATGCAGAGTTGTTATATTTAGCAGAATGTGTTGTGGGTCAAGCTAGAAATGCAGACATCAGAAAAATCATGATTTGGTGTCTTCCCAACATAGCTGAGTAATTCAGGCTCCCTGAGGGCTTGGGAATACCCTAGGAGTCTAAGAGAGAAAGATGAGACATTTTATCAAAATAACATCTGCAGCTGATGACTGTTATGTATTTATGTTCAAATAAACATGTTCTTGTCTTTATTTGACCGGGTGTTTCATCACCCTTTCTGGCTCTGAGGATGCGCTTATCAAATTTCAGGGGATGCTACCAGGAAATGTGCAGTTCTGGACTATGCGATGTGAGGCTATGTGAACAAGCAGTGACGAGTTCACCACTCCTGCTGGGCTCTTTCCACTGGTTTTCTAGAGACTGTTCTTAGAAATAGACTTTTAAAGGTGGATGAATCCAGATTTAAAAACGTTGAACTTCTTCCTAACTTTCAAGGAATCCATTCCATTTAACATACCTCTGCAGGTCAGTTTGCCAGCTACACGTTTAGTATATCTCACACTGTGCAAAACCAAAATTCTTAACAGTGGTTAGAGACTAGTTTTGGAGAGGATTAAGGAAAGGATTTCTGGCTGCACCTCTCAAAAGAAATCAGCCGTACTTAATTAAATGGGATGTCTTAATTGACTTACTGCTCCAATATGTGCAGCATCCAACAGCATGCCTCGGTCCTAAGCATTCTGGTCTAGCACACGCTGTGCTGAGCACAGCAGGCATCCCACAGGAGGTGCCTTTGCTCAGCCTATCCACGTAGACGGGTAGCCGTGATGCTTGATGTCTGACATGTTGTAGTCCCTTTCGTGTTTCAGAGGCATTGGTGTCGAGTTAAAGTGAAACTGAGAGAAAAGGGCTGGAGTTGGGCATTCTGGATCCTGTTTCTGGCACTGCCACTAATCTATTGTGAGGTTGACTTGCTGGTATTTAATCTCTGTGTCTGGACTTGTGCAATGCCTCTGCAGGACTTACCTACTTCCAAAATAGGTTTGCTTTAATACGCTAATACTTGAAGAACATTTTGAGGCCCTTAGGTGAGGAGTGGAGTTGAAGTACAAAGAGGCAGTTAGAGGAATTGAAGGGGGCCAGGGGGAAATGTCTGGGAAAAAAATGAAAGTCAAGCTGACATGAAAACTGATGAAAAATGAGATGCCGAAAATGCTGTTAGAGCTCATTTGTGTTCTATGTACATCAGTGCTGATGTTTGTTAAACTGCAATCAAACTTCAGAAACCTTACCCTCAAAGATACTTCTTACAAATTAATGGCAATGGAATCCACTGTTCTCTGCATTTCTTCAAACTGCCACAGAAGAATTCCTATTTTGCCGTATGTGACAGACTGTTGTGTTCATAGCAGTTGTTTTATTTGATAAAGGGGTGCTCTCAAACAATGGTGTGGAGAGAGAAGTAATTGAAAAGTTTGGAAAAGAGGATTGAAAACAAACAGATAGTGTTTCAGATTGTCATTAAAGCACAAGATTTGAGAAATCCAGAATGAAGATTTTTCCTGAGAAATGTATTAATTCATTCCTTCATGTATTTCTTGCTAGATTCTTTTATTTGAGTTGCTGTTCCTCCCAAGGCCCTGTCTGAGTCTGTGCAAAATGCTGGATCCACGCCTGTCATTTACCTTAGAGAGCTTGCAGTCTCAGCAGGTTTGACTAAGAAGAGGAAGTGCAGGGGTACTGCATGACTCATAGACCATAAATTTGAGGAAAGTAACGCAGAGAAATGATTCGGGCAACGGCAGGTAGTTTCCCTTTGGGGAAAAATTCATTGTTCTCAAATTCCCAGTTTTGTCCTATGTCTTTGGCAGGCATTATGTCAGGGAGTAACCTGGTTTCATCTTGTTCGTGAGAATAATCTGTAAATTTTGTAGAGCAAGTTACCACTGGGTAAAAGTAGAGATGGGGTCCTCTCTCAGGAGGAGATTTTCAAGCCTTCTAGTAGTGTCCAAAGCTGCTGAAAACAGGACAGACACATTCAGGCAGGCCAGGAGCAGCTGAGGGTAGGAATGTTATCTCCAATCATACGATTTTCTTTACAGGAGGCAGGCTGCGTCAAGGCTGAGATAGAGGACTCTGGCAGCTTTCACACAACAGCTAAGCGGCCTGTCTCGTTAGGAAAAACAGTTCCCTTCAGATGATCTATGTAACGTTTATGGCCCATTGCTCTTCCAAAATAATCAGATTTAAAAATGTGTCCTATTTTGGATGTTGTTTGTGGATTTCTAGCTGATCTGTTGGTTGCATCTGAAGCTGCTCTTGGCTTTCAGGTAGCTCCCCTCCCTGGCTAATAACATGTAGTTTTTCTGGCACAAGCAGCCTCATCTCAGCCCCTTTTCTGTCAGTTGTGATTGGTTTCAGTCATTTGGCTCTGGGCCCTGATGTACTGATAAGGTGGAACATCAGATAACGGATGACAAATGTACTCTGCAGCTATTTCCCACTAACACGGTGGTTTGAGAGAAGCACCTTACCCTTCTGGAGCAAGCTTTAGTTCTCTAAGAACTGTATTAGAACAGCCTTTGCCCATGCACACAGCACCGTATATGTTTGGAAGAAACAAGGGTGGGACAGCCTCGAACTTCCTTATGGCAATTTAATTTTTTTTTGTGGCTTCAAATGAGTTGGTTTGATTCTCTTTGTACAAGTTATAGTGATACAGGGTCTTCATGATTAGAAGGTTGGTGATAATTTGTTTTATCAGATAACATGCCGGAAAGATTAAATACACTGATGAAATTCATATAAAGAGATATCAGTTTGATTGTCAGTCCTCTTTTGTCTTAGAGTTATTGCTGCTAGTCTTTCTCCCCAACCCAGATACTGTAGCAATGAAACAAGCATACTTTTTTTAATATTCCATTCATGTAGTTTAACTATATGGAAATGATTTTTATATATATTTATTTTTCAACTTTGAAAAGGCTGACAAAAAAGAATTTAAGATTTTTAGAAAACCAGAGGAGTGAAGTAATGTCAGATGGAGAAAAAGTTCTTGTTCTTTTTGTTTTCATCCTTTATCTACTTGTGGACATTGCAGCTGTGTTAGGATATGCATCAGAAGAGACCAAGTTAAAAACAGGTTGTGAGAAGATATTTGTATGGAAACAGCAGAGCCTAGTTGAGTGCTCTGTTGTGTATAAAGAGTTCCAAGCAGAAGAACTCCTGTTTTATGATGATTTAGTGAATTCTTTCTTTGTTTTCCCTCACCTCGATGCTCTGCCATTACCCAGAGTCCTTGGTTTCTCCCTGTCAGCCAGCACTGGCAGAGCAATGTTCCAGGTCAGTTCCCCCGTTACTATGAACTCAGGGCTGGGGAATGTAACACAGATTATAAAAATAGATTTGGCTGAGGTGGTATCACCATCTAGAGAGAATGAAATGAAATGCGAATCCCAGCTGAGAAAGCAGTTCAGTTCCGCTGGACTTTGGAAGCACTGATACACCGTGAGGCTTAGCAGCAGGACGTGGTGGAAACCGCAGTCTGCCTGGAAGTGGATGGTGGTGCTCCCACCCCTCACCTGAACACGCTGCTGGGGTTTACACCATGAAGAAGGCCGGTCGCTCCAGCCGAGAGCACAACAGCCACTTGCCCACATCATAGAAGGGTTCAGTAATGCCAAGCAAGAGAGAAGTGTGTTCCTGGCAGTTGCCTGCATAGTATGTAATCTTTCTGGAGAGGCTTTGGAAATTAACGCCACTAAGTATGGCAAGGTCTATGTAGTCTTTTGTGTGAGAGGCTAAGGTGATACTGGGTGAGTAATTGCCCTAAAACAGGGCTGTAATAGGGATAAACGGAGAGACTACAAGGAGTGGAGAAAGAAAACAAAAGCTGTCCTGGAGGTCAACAAGTGAGAGGATAAAGTAAATGCTGGCAGAGCTCATGCTGGGTTAGACTTTGCAAGCGAGAGGAAAGCAAGCAGCTGTATTCTTTAATCATGATGAGGGAAGGCAGAAGTGAGTCCACAGCAGATGGGTCTGACATTAAGTGCAGTTTTAGGTACAGCCAGCAAAGCAAGTGAATAAAAAAGGTGATTTGGACAAGTACATATCTGTTAATCTAACCGGCAGATAAAACATCTTCTTTGAGTGAGTAAATAAAGACCACTAGTTCTGCAAGTGAAGTCCTTTGGCCTCATGAAGGTAAGTGGTATAAAACATGGCATGGATTCACCAAACACTGTGCCACACTGGCCTGAGAGCTTTTAATGATGAAGTAACAGTACCTCCATCAGGGAAATGCAGTGCATCGGAAGTCTGGACTTCAATAAGTACCTGAATGCTGCCACTGGAAATATAATTATTTAAGCTGGATAAAATGGGGGAGTACCACATAAAGTGTCGAGTAGTCAAGGAGCTGGCTCAAACGGGAATTTAGGGGTTTTATTCAGAAAGGAAGTAATGGAGATGGAGAACACCTACAGACTGTGGATCTAGGGACTGAGCTTCGTAGTGCTTTCACTAAGAATACTAACCAAAAAGGAAAAGTCTGCTAATGGCGTTCATTGCTGAGGCAACATTTCAAGCCCTCACCAATGCAGAGGAGGATAGGCATGCCATACACGAATAACCACAAAATGTCGCTGACTGTAATATTAAAAATAGAAATGTAATAGTAGAAAGTACCAGGCCACGCACCAAGAAAGTGTTGAGAATTTTGGCTACCAGCAAGGTACTAATCAGTTGAAAACAGAGAAGGAGAAAGATCTGAATATCCATCAATAAATAAAAGCCACCAGCATTATGTGGCGTATAAATAGTCAAACATGTTCAGATGAGAAATTTCTGGCAGGGCTGTGTGTTACACTGATAAGACCTCATCTGGAAAGCTGTGCACAATTCTGATCACGCAGGTTCTGGAAAGATTAATCCAAGCAGGAACAGGTGCAGAGACCTGGGGGATGATCAGTGCACTGAATAGCTTATCTCATGAGAGGAAGGCTTGGTTTGTTGAGCACAGCGAGACAGAAGCCACGAAAGATTAGGCTGTGTAAATAGTAAGCTGGGTAAGGGTAAACAGTGGCTTGCTGTTTAAGCTAAAATACTAGAATTTTAAAGAGAGAGGGATGAGTGCAGGTTAGAGTTCAATTAATAGACTGCTGCGGTAAATGAAGGTTCTGTATACTTTTCTCCAGCTGTTTGGTCCACATGCCCTTAAAATTTTCTGGGATGTTTGTCCTTGCAAACATCTCACCTGGATTTTTCTGTGATTCATTTAATCACAAACTCTGATTAAAAATAAATGAATTCAAGTCTAAAAACAGTTTGAAAATTCACTCCAAATGGGCCTTTTCATTCTCTCCCTGCCCCCATCTTTAAGTATTAGTAATCGGTATTTTCTTGCTCTCTGACTCTACCTGGCTTGGCAGGTGACAACTTTAAGGTCACGCAGCAGCCTTGCCCCGTAGCTTTCCTACTTTGTCTCAGAGAATATATCAAGCCTGTGGCCAGGCCTTCCCAGTACTCACTATACTCACTACAGAGGCTCCATTGCAGCTCTAGCTTTCTTCAGCTGAAACATGTCTCAGCTAGGACATCTGACATTCTTTTTAGCATCTGTTATCCAAAAGCACTAAGGTTCCCTTTTGCAGTCTGGCTCCCCAGCAGGTCAAGCCAGTAGTGGTGAGCAGGATAATGGCATAAGGTATTCCCTCGCTTTATTTACCTCCCTCTGCCTCATGTCCTATTTCTCCCAATTGCTCAATTTCCTCAAAAAATTACAGTTCTGACTGTTGCATTTATTGTTTATCCACTGACTTATTCTCCAGGTCCTAATGTAAATGGGCTGGAAGAGCCCAGCCTTGCTAAGCGGTTGCGTGGCACGCCTGAACGAATTGAGCTGGAGAATTACCGACTGTCACTGCAACGGGAAGAGGAACTGGAAGAGGTTCCTGAGGAGACACTAGCAGAGCATAACCTGAGCAGTGTGTTGGACAAAGGAGCAGAAGAGGATGTGCCCAGCAGGTTAGTAAAAAACCGTAAGATTTTTCAGAACCATCCCAACAGACTTTTGCTGGTTTTTCCCTTAGATTTTTTTTTAACATACTGTTTGCCAGGTTGCTCTTTCTAAAGTTCTTGAAAATGTTCCACATCTGTTCCACATAGGTATTTTACGTTGTAATTCCTGTTCTTCTAAATAGCTTTACTGCCATTCTAAGAAGATAACTATAGTACTGTAATGGCATGAAGTTGAGTTCTAAGTTAAAAAGGAATATCAGAATTTATTTGTTTTGAAAATTGTATTAAAGACAAATGAGTTGTTTTAGCAGACAGAGCATGAATTCAAATGAGAGGAGGTTCCAAAGTTTACCTTTTTTTTCTGTCTGTTTTGCATCACAATTTAATAGCGTTTTCAGTTGAAAGACTCAGGCTTGGCACACATGTAATCCTGGCTGAGTGGTGATGCAAAGCCTGAGAGATCTTAGGTTAAAGCAGTACTTATGGCTGTTGAAAAGTATGTTGCACCTTCACAAATTTCTCTTTATCTGCAAAGTGATATGTAAACACATCAGGATCCAAGTATTTGCAGGTAGAGTTGCCATAAATAGTTGTTGCAAGAATCGCTGAGAGAGAATATTTGATGAAGAGAATCTCATGCTGTTCTAATCCTCAGTCTCTTAGTAGTGGTTTCTAATCATCGACTTTTCTTTGCAGCAGTAACAACCCTTATCTTTTCAGCTTTCATTCTGCCCAGTAGTCTTCTTGAAATAAACTCAGATAATGCTGTTACTGGTTTCCTGAGGCTTAGGCATTCTACGTGTACATTGCCTACAGGTGTACTACTGTATACAAAGTTGTTTACTACGCTTATGCATGTGAAATGGTGAAGAATGCCGATATGCACATCGAAGTGTTTACAGGATTACGGTAGTATACAATCTGTCGTTTATTTATCTTACAAGGTAAATGTGAAACGGCAACATCTGAAGAGGGGTAGCTACTAACAGTCTGAACTCTGCCACTCTTGGTGGAGAGCGCGTACATTGGGGCTCATGAAGGTGTCGCTTAACAGAAGTGCCTGGGAACTGCTAATAGCTTGTATAACAGTTTTCTCCAAAACCTAAATAATACTTTTTGATGAATTTCTTAACATATTCTTTTATTTAGAAGATACTGTTTTGGCATATTTTACAAAGTTCAGAACTTATCTAGTGTTTGAGTAACCACAGGGCGATTCAATGGGAGATGCACACTCCGTTTGCCTTATCCCTCCTCTAGCTCCTGGTTCAGGCCTAGGAATTACATCAATTTGACATTTTAGGCATTAATAATGTTGTGGGGTTTGTAGTCCTTTATGTTTATAGTTCTAAAACAAAATTCACTAGTATGGAGCCCTGTTATTGTCACG
>VXAV01000603.1:177407-190369 GCA_013399715.1 Alectura lathami | reverse complement strand
AAAAAAAAAAAAAAAAAACAGATTCAAAAGCTCTTTCTCTCGCCTCCCTTGCCTCCTCCCCATACACTGAATCCCTGGAAGTTCGTGGCAGGAATCGCAGGGAAAAAGAGAGGTGCGGTGTAAAGCCATGGCAGGTTTGGGGTGAGGATCTGCCTGCAAGGTCGCCCGGCTGCGGAGGAAGGAAGGGGCGAGAAGAGGTGAGACGAGTGGGAGGGGGAAAGGCAGAAGGAAAGAAAAACAAAGTGGAGAGCGAGGGGAGAGAAAGGAGAGGGAAAGGGAAGGCGAGGAAGCGCGGGGAGGACGAGGGAAACAAGCCGTGGGACGGTGGCGGCAGCCAGCGGGGAGCGGGGAACCGGGAGCCGGGAACGAAGCCGGGGCGGCCGGAGCCGGGCGCGGGCCTCCGCCCTGCACGGCCACCGAACTCGGCGGTACGTCCTTGGGTGGAGAAGGGCAGGGAGGGGAGGAGGAGAGGCTCCGGAGGGAAGCGGGGCTGAGCCCAGGCGGCACTGTATGCGCTGCTTCGGGGAGGGTCACCGGCATGAGGATGGGTCTAATGATCTCATCTTTCTTTTCTTCCCCGGCACTATTAGTGCTCAGATAGGCAGAATGAAGTGAAACTACGTGCAAATCATGTGTAAATTGTCTCAGTTAGGAGCCCTTTATCCGAACGTGTATCCCAGCCTGGCCCATTTACTTTCCCCCCGTATCTCCTTTAGCTTTAACGAGGCTCGTTAAGATCACAATAATATTCCACCCTCTAATTGCTCATCCCATTCAACAAATATGTGCACACTGCTTTTCGCATTATTTGATCCCGTATTTAGGAGGGGTGTGGAGAGGGAGGGGGGAGAGACAGGGAGAAGGGGAAGTGCTGAGATTAGGAGTTGCAAAGATTAAAAAAAAAAAAACAAAAAAAACACACGCTTTTCCTCCAACCGCCCCGCTTCCCTCCCCCCCCGTGCATTTGGGCGAAGTGGTAAAAACCTCTCTTACGTACTCTGTAATGATTGGCAGGGCTGACAGTGATTGGCAGGGGCTGCCATGGCAACGCCACAACGACACGCAGAAGACCAATAGAAAAGCGAAACAAAATGTTTCGGCGCTGCACTCACTGTGGATTTAGGGGAGATATTATGAGGCTGTTGTCATTAGGGCGATCGCTGTTGAATCACTGAATCCTGACTCGGCGGCGGCGCGGGGCCGGGTGTGTGTGAGTGCGTGTGTGTGTGCGTGAGTGTGTGCGCGTGTGTGTGCGTGCGTGTGCCCCGCGCCTCTATGTGGCTGCGTGTGCGTGTGCGGGTGTGGATGCGTGCGCGGTGCGGGTGCCCTTTCCTCCCTTCTTCCTCCCTTTCTTTCTTTTCTCCTTGATCGATCTCCCCCTCTCCCTGGTCATCCCATGGTGTTCAGGTCCCCGCTAGAGCTTTATCCCACCCATTTCTTCTTGCCGAACTTCGCCGCCGACCCGCACCACCGCTCCCTCGTTCTCGCCAGCGGCGGCGGCGGCAGCGGCAGCGGCTCGGGCTGCAGCCCCGGGGCCGGCGGCGGCGGAGGTGGCAGCTCCCGGGCGCCCCACGAAGAGTTGTCAATGTTTCAGCTGCCCACACTCAACTTCTCCCCGGAGCAAGTGGCCAGCGTCTGCGAGACGCTGGAGGAGACCGGAGACATAGAGAGGCTGGGGAGGTTCCTCTGGTCGCTGCCGGTGGCGCCGGGGGCATGCGAGGCCATCAACAAGCACGAGTCCATCCTGCGCGCCCGGGCGGTGGTGGCCTTCCACACGGGCAACTTCCGAGACCTCTACCACATCCTGGAGAACCACAAATTCACCAAGGAGTCCCACGGCAAGTTGCAGGCCATGTGGCTCGAAGCGCACTACCAGGAGGCCGAGAAGCTGCGGGGTCGCCCGCTGGGGCCGGTTGATAAATACAGGGTGAGGAAGAAGTTTCCGCTGCCCAGGACCATTTGGGATGGCGAGCAGAAGACGCACTGCTTCAAGGAGAGGACTCGCAGCCTCCTGAGGGAGTGGTACCTGCAGGACCCTTACCCCAACCCCAGCAAGAAAAGGGAACTGGCTCAGGCCACGGGGCTGACCCCCACGCAAGTAGGCAACTGGTTCAAAAACCGAAGGCAAAGAGACAGAGCAGCGGCGGCTAAAAACAGGTCAGTGGGGCTCGGGCCCGGCTCGGGCAGCGCGCTTCACCTCCCGCACCTCCTCCTCCTCCTCCTCTTCTTCCCCGCCACCGGCGGAGCGCGGTCCCCCCATGCCGCTCCGCGCCCCTCTCCCCCGGCGGCCTTGGGGACGGGCGGCTCAAAGTTGCCCGCCGCGCCCCGANTGTGGGCAGCTCCGCGCGGGTACGGGCGTGTGCGAAGCGGCTCCGCGGGGACAGCTCCGGCTCCGTGCCTGCAGCGGGAGCCGGGGAGAGCTGCGAGCGGCAGGGACTCGGGTTTGCTTTTGGTTTCCCTGACGCTGGCACGGATCTGGACCGGCTCCGCCGCGGAAGGGCCGGGGAACGACGGGTTTTGGGGCGGGGGGCTGTAAGCTGGCGGCTCCGCACCGATCGGTCGTGGTCCTCGGCGTGCACCGCGAGACATGCACACGCACGCAGCCCGAATCCATTTGCCTCAGAGAGAAAAAGGGAGAAAAGCCTTTAGAAGATCGGGAAAGCTCTCTTCCCCCAATCCCGTTTCCCAGATTACACCACATGGCGACCTGGCTCTCTGGCCGTGTGTTTCCTGTGCATTTACGCTGGCATTTGTTTGCGCGTCTTCTCGGCGTCTTTATTATTACAATTTCTGCTCTGCCATGGTAAATGTAAAGAGCCCTCCTTTTTATTTCTCGTCACCCTCAGTTAAAGTTATTTTGCAAATGAAAACAGCCCCTTAAGCCATCTTGCCACAATGTTTTTATTTTAATTTGAGTTTGCCTACCACTGGAAGCGTGTAAACAAAACTTCTTGTTCTTTTAAATGCTGTCTCTTAAATTCCTCCTAATTATAGCACTGGTGCTATTGATTCAAGATTCTGTAGGAGAAATGCAACCTAAAAGTGCCTCACCATTTAATTTCCATTAAATGGGAAACAGATCAGCTTAGGACTGTAAATAAACAGAAGTTGCCTGCGGATGCTTTTGTTGACTCAGCGCTGTTGACAGCAGATGAATGCACCAGGAATTGTAAATGGGAGAAAAGTCAAAGACGCAGAAATTGGACAACTTAAAATAATGAGAAATGTCGAATAAACAGGCTGCGCGATGCTGTTCTCTGCGAGCAGTTCAATGGAAAATGCCCTGGTGAGGATCGGGGGAGTGAACGGTGTGTTTTGCTTCACGCTGGCAGTGCTGGGCGCTGTGGGCTGGGGCCCGCTGGTCGGTCCAGGACTTTGAGCCCCTTCCCTTATCCCTGAATCAGGCTTGCTTTGGCTTCGAGAAGAGTAAGCGGGCACAGAGCAATATTCGCAACACTACGGCGAACCTTAAAATTATTTATTGCCTCTTAAAAAAAAAAAAATGTTCAAAAGCAATGACCCCTAAGTGTTGACGCTGCAAGCACCAGCACTTCAAAGCTAATTTTGGCTTTCAAACGGAAAAGACTCTTAAATTTCGAGCAGAGAGAAACGTTGCGTTCCGCACTCGCTCTGCTTTATTTCATCCGTAGCGTTGCGTTCCTGGGACAGGACCGTTCCCTGTGCTGCAGCTCACCCCAGGTCATTCCCTGCCCGCTGCAAAGTGCTCGGTGCTACAAACCCGCCGCGGCACCGAGCCAGGAGCCCGCGGAGCTCCCCGCCTGCAGACGGGTTTTGTACCTCCCCGCAGCGGCTCTCGCTGGCGGTCCCCTTCCCCCGAGGCCCGCGGTTCCCGGGCAGGAGCAGTCGGTGGCCATGCGGGAGGCAGCAGGAGCTGCTCGTCTTTCCAAACGGCGGGCGGCGAGGCGCGGCTCCCACCCCCACCCCGTGCTCTTTGGGACCGCGACCTCTCGGTTTGAATCGCGCCGGCTGCGGGCGCATCCCAAGGGCCCGGGGGCCCCCACCGGGACCGGAACTCGCGGTCCCGGGGCTCGGCGCCCCGAGACGGAGGGGGCCGGAATCCGACGTGCCGAGCCGTGCCGAGCCCAGGGAACGCGGCCGGGCGGTCGGTGGGAGCCGTTCCCCCGGCGCAGCCGGTGTCTCAGAGGGGCCGTGGTGTTGTTTTGTCTCCCGGCGCGCTGCAGGCTCCAGCACCAGGCGATAGGACAGAGCGGCATGCGGTCGCTGGCAGAGCCCGGCTGCCCGACACACAGCTCGGCCGAGTCTCCGTCCACGGCGGCCAGCCCGACCACCAGCGTCTCCAGTTTGACAGAAAGAGCCGAGACAGGCACCTCCATCCTCTCGGTAACCTCCAGCGACTCGGAATGTGATGTATGATATCGGAAAACAAACAAACAAACAAATAAAAAAAACCAACATCAACAACAAAAAAAATCCAAATCCAAACAACCAAGCATCCTCTCCCCGACCTGAGCAAAACAAAACGAGGAAACCTAGAATCAGGACACACACACGCATGCACGCACACACACAGCGAGGAGGGAAGAAAAGGCCAAACCCGACCCAAACAGAATAGCAAACAAACAGACAGGGATCAGAGGATCCACCACCACCACCGTCAGCCACCAACACCACCAAGAGATGGAGCTAAAACTTCAACAGTCACAAACGCTGGTGCTGCAGCAGGGGGGTGGGGGGCGGGGGGAAATAATAATTATTATATATAAAAAAAGAAAAAAAAAAAAAAAACAAAGCAAAAGTGACAATTGTATTCTTTTTAGGACAAGCACGATTTCTCCTTTGCGCTTTTCCATGGACGCATTTCACCCACTTGCATGATGATGATGATTAAATTTGTATCTGGGAAAAAATATTCTCTATAGTAAAGGAAAACAAACAGAAAACAGACAAACAAACGCAAACTCCGATCGAATTTGTACAAAAAGCAAAAATTTTTAAAAAATTAAAAAGGAACTCCTTGAAGAGGGAAATAACAAATGTTTATCGCCTTTTTGTTGGTCCTCTTTCTCTTTCTCTCTCCCTCTCCCTTTCTCTCTGTTTTTTTTTTTTTTTTTTTTTTTTTAAGTCCAAGTGATGGTCCAGCCAAGATGCAATTTTCTGTTTTTTTGTTCAGCAGACAATCATTTTATTCGTAAGCACCTTTTTTTCTACACTTCTGTCACTGCCTGTGTGGGTACTGGTTATAAATGTGGAAAAAGAATAGTTATGACTGTAACAGATTTTTATTTTTATTTCAAAATTTTATATGAATTATGTATATCTTAATGATGCGGTCATTTTCCCAG
This sequence comes from Alectura lathami, assembly GCA_013399715.1. Lineage (NCBI taxonomy): Eukaryota > Metazoa > Chordata > Aves > Galliformes > Megapodiidae > Alectura > Alectura lathami. The sequence continues at coordinate 185,045 of VXAV01000603.1, read as the reverse complement.
TTTGTAATATATGTGTAGAAATGCTTGTATATGATATTTGCTCTACTCTTTCTTTCTCCCCCCTCTCTGTCTATCTCCCTCCCACCCTTTCTCTCTCTCCTTTTTATTTTCCTTGACTCGGTGTTCCTTGCACAAACTTAGCTGTCAAGATCTGACGTGCTAGGTTTTCAAAAGGGACCTCAGCGATAGAAAAAAAAAAAAAAAAAAAAAAAAAAAAAAGAAAGAAAAAAAAAAAAAGCTTAGGGTGCAACTGTAGTTATCTTATGCAAAAGCTATTTTGAGTATTTCATAGCAGCTTTGGGGGGTCTCTTCTTAAACTCCACGTAGGACGCTTAAACTATTGTTTCCTTAACTGCGTGTTTATCTATATGTACAAACTTTCTAAATCAAATACAGTATTCCATTTTCTTATCTACCCAGCGATGTTGGTGTTTTTGTCCGCACGGAAAGCAGTGCGCTCGGCACGGCCCGGCTGGACCCAGGCCGGACTTTGGGGGCTGCCGGGACTGGGAAAGCGGCGGGCGCGGGGCACGGCCGTGTCTCCTCGGGTCCCCTCGGCCACCGCGGGACGCAGCGCTTTTATCCCGGTGCTTTTTGGGGTGAAGTCCCGGTGACGGGATTTTCCCCGCCGGCCGGCTGCTGGGCCGGGTGTTCCCGGAGAGCGGTTCGGACACTGCGGGATTTGTTTTGTAGCTTTAAATGAAAACAAAAACAAAAACTCCTCACCCTAAGCGGGCTGCAGCTCCTCCCCCCGAACCCGGAGTATATTGTAATGTGTTGAAAGAAGCCTTTATTTGCATGACTAACAGTATTTCAGCATCTTTTTCTCTTTCTTTTTTTTTTTTTCTTTCTTTCTTTTTTTTTTTTCCTTTTCTTCTTCCTTTTTTTTTTTTTTTTTTTTTTTTTTTTTTTTTCTTTTTTTTTTTTTTTTTTTTTTCTTTTTTTTTTTTTTTTTTTTTTTTTTTTTTTTCCCCTGCATTATAATTTTGCTTTGCCCTGGGCAGATTTTTCCACTGTGCATTAAGGAGAGGTAAATTCTAAACTTGTTTTTACATGAAAATACAATTTTGAAACTTACCAGGGATTTAAGGAGAAACGTACCTGGAATTTCTTGACCATTTCCAAACTAATTCGGACTTCCGATCTACCTTTGTGTTTCCTGTGTCCTCTCCACCCCCCATGCCTCCTCCTTTTTTTTGGGAAGTCCAAGCTAGGTTTACCTAAAACCTTAGGAAACGCCTGGGCTTCCCCTCGCATCCCCCCGCCCCGAGAGGCCGCCTGGGGAGCCGGGGGAACCCCCAAGTGTGCGAGACTTGGAGCAAGCTACTAATGGAGAATTTTAAGGAATAAGCTGCAATGTAAATACATTCCTGCACCTTTCGTGCCCCCGAGGAAACGCCGCGCGTGTGTGCGCGGAGCGCTTGCAGCGAGCGCGGCGGGGCCGTGCCCCCGGAGCCCCGCGGTACGGTGGGGGGTGGTCCTCCTGCAGTTGCCCCCGGTGCTGCCCTGTCCCGCTCCCGGTGCCCGGCTCGGCCAGGGGCAGCGCTCGCTGACGCCCGCCCCGTCGGTGCTCGCTCACCGCCCGGCGCCACTGCGGGCTGCTCCCCCCGGGCAGCTTCGGTGGTAACACCGGGGATGGGTACGTGGTTTGTAAGGAAATAATGTCCGGCACGGACGGGAACTGCTGCAGAGTGGGGGAAACAATAGCGCTCCCGTGCACCGCTGGGATGCGAGAAGGGCCTTGGTTCTCCCCCTCCCCCATGAAGCATTTAGAGGGGAGAAAATTTGCCCAGGATGAGGTAAAGGCTCCCAATGGCTAGCATCCACGCACGCTTGGGTTCGGGCTGCTTTTTCCCTCCCTCTGACAGCAGAAAGGCCTTTAGGTGGAAAAATCCCGGCCCACAGAGTCACCCCCGTTTCGGTACGAAGGCAATCTGCGATATTGCTGCATAGTTTTTTACTACAATATTTCTGATCCTCACTGGTAGGAGTGCCATTCTCATCCTCCTTTATTTTTAAAGGGATTTAATACCAGAAAAGACTCAGAAGCGTGAAACTTTGGGATTTTTCGCTTTCCCTTCCTCCATTTTCGCGTCTCAAGGCTGCAGCTAAAAGATGTCAAGCCAGCAGCAGTAGCCTTAAAGCTGGGCTTTAGGCTGACAGCTTGGGGTTTTTCTTCCCTCTGGTTAAGCCCCCAGAAGATCGCCCGGTCTTGCCTGGGCACTTGGGGGAGGCCAGAGATCGCCTTCAGCCCCACTCCAGCGACATGCTGCCTGGGTCTCCATCTCCCCCAATAAGCCCCAGGGACAGGGTTCCCATTCCACAACCCCCACATCCTCCGTTAAAAAANNNNTAAAAAAAAAAAAAAAAAAAAAAAAAAAAGTAATCCTTTTCGCAGGATGCCCAGCCCAAAGCCGGGTGACCGGGGTAGAAGAAGTAGTCCCGCGGGGGATGTCTGCCCCCTCCATCTGAGCCTGCGGGCTTTTGTGCGCGGCTAGCACACGCGTGGAGCCTGCACACGCGTGGGGGACAGCAGGGGGTCACCTAGCGTCGCCCCGCTGCCTGTGCAGGTTGGGGTGCTGGGACGCGGCTAATTATGTGCTGCTCCAAGCTAGGCTCCTCGATGGAGAAATGGGGTTGTTTTAGGATTTGCATTAAAAACCTGAATGGCTGATTGAGGTGTAAATCTATGGAAAGCTGCGTTTAAGCCTCCTCACTCACTAAATCCGTCTGCCCTGGGAAGATAGAGCCTATCGGGACCCACCAAACTGGAGGGCTGCCTCTCCCCTCTGCCTGGCCGATCCTTATCGACAGCCCCTCTCCAACATCAGTTTATTACCCGCGACAAGCTCGGCCGTTGATGAAGATGAAATTACTCGGAAGCTGAAGTGCGTGGGATCGATACGGAGGCTCAAGCCCCAGGACAGATGGCAGATGGCCGCGGCCCGACGACAGCGGGGGCACGGCTGGGGCCGGAGCCATTTGGGGGCGGCCATTCCGTCACCCGCACTCCTGGCTGCGGGGCTGCTGCCCTCGGCCTGGGGCAGCTGCCTCTCGTCGCGCTTGGGGACGTCACGGCATTGCGTGGGGAGCAGACAGGTCACCTGCCTCCTTCCTCCCCAGTCCCCGCTGTCGCTGGCTGTCCCTGTAGGGTGGCTGGGTGTGCGTTGTGTGCCTGCTGGGTCGGCCCTCCCGGCCAGGGGCAGGCTTCGATCACCCGTGGTTCCTATAGCTGATCAATGACAGCCGCCTTTTAGATTGCCTTCAGTCTGCCTGCCCGTTGCCCCTAATTTTTAGCATGCCCAGAAGAGGTTACTGCCCCAGCCGAAGTGAAAAGAAATGTGGACGTTGGTGCCCTGGTATTGCTCTGATTTCTTCGGTTAGCTGAGCACAACTTTCTATTCGTGTTTATTCATGCAGTTTCTTATTGAGCTCCACATCACACCGGCCTGGATTCTGCGTGTGAAGAGAGGACAAACATCGCCTTTTTCTGGAGCGCGCACACACACACGGGGAGCCCAAAATGCACCCCTGGCCTGCAGCCACATCACCACCCTGCAGAGTAGCCCTGACACACAGAACATTGTAAATGGTCTATAAAAAAATGAGGGGGGGGGTGGGGGGGTGGGGAGGAATGGACCATACCACGCAGCTGCAAAATGACCAAGAGATGGAGAAGGCAGGGAGGTGAAGAGGGGAGAGAAAGATGTGGGAAGAAAAAGCACTGAGGGTATGACCGGCGGTGGGGCTGAATATTCTGCTCTGGCATGGCAATGATAGAAGGGCACGGCTATGGGGACATGGCTACGGCTAAATGATGCTGAGGGGGATCAGTCTTTATGTCCATGGGGAGGGACGTCTGCTGTTCTCTTTTATTTGGAAGAAAAGTGTTTGCAGAGCAAGGAGCTTCAAAGCAGCTTGGGATCTGCGAGAAGAACGAGGCAAAAGAGTGATGAATAAGTAAAGCTCAATGTAGATATCTGGAGGACTGTGGATAGGGCTGCCCTGCTGCAAAAGCTGAAGCGGCAGGAGAAGCTCCCTGTGTGCAGGTGGGTCCTGCACTGAGCAGGTCGAAAGATAGAGGAAAACTGCACTGGAAGTCAAGATGTACAGTATCTAAAGCCAGACTGAGAGTGACTTTAATTCCAGACCTAGCTATTAGATGTTTAGCTCTACTGCAAATATTTGCTTTTTTGTCCCCATAGAAACATCATTAGGAGAAGTTCATTTAATAATAAGGTCAATTAAAGAGTATTTTTCAATGAGTGGAGGAAAAATTGCTTTCCTACTGAAACAGCCTCTCCAGCAACCCCTGGCAACAACAAAGCAGTGTGGCAGGGTACTGAGACATACGGGGTTCCAGCAGGCCCAAGGGGGTTGCGTCCGCTGGGATGGGTGTGGGTGGGTGCACATGCATGTGCTTGGGTGGGTGTGGGTGGGTGGGTGCACACGCTGATGGCATGGAACCTGTGTGCATAATGTGCGCACTCACATATGTATGTGGGCACACATTAACATAGACATACACAGGTTTTCAGATTAAAGTAACTCTTGTAATGTCTTGTAAAACACTGAATATTCCCTTTTAATATCTAAATAGGTCAGTAATGTAGTTCAATAACATTGGAGGTGTCTGGATATTCTCTCTCTTCAGTCTGTGATAAAACATTCTTTAAGACTATTGGGATTTTACACTGTAATTCTATTAAATAGTAATTGAAGGGTCGCGAGAGGCTATGATACAGGATCAGCAGTGTGTAAGCCGTCCGTTTGAACTTTAATTTGGAATCCTAGGCAGATGGGATCACGGCCTCTTTGCGGTGCTTGCAGATTTAAAACTAGCTGGCACATGGAAGGAAAAAACCTGCAATGCAGATTCATTCATTAAACATGAAAGGTTAGTGGAAGAGAGGATGAACGTTTAGACGTCTAGGTAAATGCTGAAAAACTCTTTCCTCCCCTCCTACCATCACCCCCAAGTATCTCAGTTACTGATTTTCCATTGTAATTAAAAACAACTTTGCTTTATATTCCCAGTGGGGATGAGTGTACCTGAATGACTCATTTATACCAGATCACAGTCTATCTGCCAAACTTCTATTCCACTTTCGGCCAGGGGGAAGCCAGCTTTACTCGCTTCTGTACTCCTTCGCTCTGTCTCCCTTGCGCCTCGTCTGACTGTTTCTAAATTCGCCCCCTTCAGAGGGTGCCGAAGCCGAGCCCCGCCGCCGAGCTGCGGGCACGGCAGAAGAGAAGGAGCCGGCTGCAGCTCGAAAGAATAAAAGTGAGCGCTGTGAATTGCTCTCCCCTGGCCGGAAGGCGATCGGTAAAGCGGTGTTCTGCAGGGGAAGCGGGGGTGCTGCTGTGTGCCGCGGGGCTGCCGAGCGCGGCCGCGGTGCCGGGTGCGCGCCCGTGGGTGCGCGTTGGTGAACCCTTAGGCCCGAGGCCACCTCATCTGAAAACAAAAGACTTTCCAGCTGCGAGAGTCAGATCCTCCCCCCTCCCCCGGCTGTATCGTATTAAAAAGGAGCTTTCATTGTTTATTTCTAAATATTTGTGAAGCAGACAGTGTATGGGTTAACCTAATTAACACATCCATACTGTATATTCGTGGACCAAACGGTACAGCGAATTTCTAATGCGATTGTTGAATGTGATAGGCATTTCTGTGTTACAGGAGATTACAGCAACACTGGAGCATTTCCAGATTGTAGATGGTTTTAGATGTTGAATTTCCAGATGAGTATTTACCATCATAACTAATTTAAGACCATTATTAAATAGAAATTCTCAGCAGGGCTCTTTAATGATGGAACACGTTACTAATTACAGAGTTTACGCTCTGTTTTGGCTAAGCAGTCTAGAGGGATGGGATTGTGCTCTGCATGCAAAGCCAATATTACTAACGAGGAGGCATCATACCCCTAACATTTCAATCATATTATTAAAGAAAGCCACTTCTTGCCTTATCTCCGCGAGGAGGTAGCGGGAGCACTTCGTTGCCCGGGCTCCCAGCCCTGCGAGGAGTGGGACTGGGGAGCAGCACCCTCCCTGCGGCCCCGCTCCCTGCACGCTGCCTCGGCAGCCGCCGGCGACCCTGCCCGCTCCCGAGCTCCGCGGGGAGTAGCCCGGGGGGCTCCCGGCAGGAGCTGGCCCTGCCCCGCTCCCCCGGCAGCCACGGGCGGGGCAGCTGCACAAAGCCTGTGTGTACGGGTACAGGCATCCGTGAAGGCGAGGGAGGACGCGGTTTGGTGTGTCCCCTCCCTCGGGACAGCCTCACGTCGGAGCCCGCTTTGCGGAGCGGCGGCCTCCGCAGAGTCCGAGGCGCTCAACCTCGCTCCCTGCCCGGCCTCTCCGCCGCTGTCCCCGGGTCATCCCGCACGTGCGGTGCTGGCACCGCCTGCCCTCGCCATTGCTATGGGAATACAATAGCCCCGGAGACAGAGCGCGGCACCCGGGAGCCACTGCTTATTTACTCATCTCCGGTGTGGGCCACCTGAAATTACGTTGTGTTTTCCCTGACAATGGCAATTTTCTTCTTCCCACCCACTTCCCAGCCCACCTCCTCCCTCTCTCCAGGTTCCGGAGCACGCTGTTGCGCTCAGACCTGATGTCAGCACAGGATTTTCGTTGCCCTTGAGAGGACGACAGGCCGCACTCAGCCTGCTCTCATTCTCACTACCCATTAATGTGCTTGATCTGGACCACTAATAAGTACCGAAGGCAGGTTCGCAATAACCTGCTATTATGTTCAGTGGCATCTTTGCCTGAGTAGAGACTTTTTGGATTGGCTTGTTCCCTCTGCCTATCTCAGAAAGATGCATACGTCTACAGATACACACATATACGCATGTATATGCCCAGAGAAACACACAAACACGTTTTCTCTTTACACGCATGTACATAACCTGTAAACGCAGTTTCTTGTTTCCCATTTCTTCCCCCAATGTGGCATTACAGAGTGTAAAAACCAAGGAGGCACAGGGACACAGACCGGTGGTGAGAGCCTGGAAAGGTTTTCCCTTTTGCTTCCCTTTTAAAGAACACTTTCCCGCCATCTAAGCAACCATCTGAACATAAAATCTTCGGATGGATTTGAGTGAAATTAAATTGTCTTCCCCCACTGTGTGCTTGCCAGAGAGTCAGACTGTGTTAACTGTTCTAAATGGATTCCCTCGGTTTGTCTACTTCTGTGTTTTGTTGCGGCGTGTCTTGTTCAATAACGCGCAATGTGGCACTCGCTGGAATCCCGACCACTGCGCCGGAGCCTTTCCGCCTGCCGGTGCCTGGGAACTTCACTCCGGGACTGAGGTTCTCCGAGCTTCTGAGCGAAGCTAATGAGGGGACAAGCTCCTGAGGTGGATGTTTGTCCCTTCGGACAGAGTGGGAGCCTCTCTGTGCACTCCCTGAAAAGGCAAGAGCTGCCCCGCTCCATCCCAGGCAGATAAAGTCACCGCGGTAGGGGCTGCCCAGCCGCTTCCCCTCGGTCCCTCCAGGCATGGTTGGGGTACCAAGCGGGGCACGCAGCCTCCACCGTGCCGTGCCAACCGTGCCGTGCCGGGCGGGGAGCCCACGAGCTGCGGGGAGCGGCTCCCGGGCCGCCCTGGGCGACACCTGGAGGCGGGCAGGACGCGGGAC
>VXAV01000603.1:157640-168764 GCA_013399715.1 Alectura lathami | reverse complement strand
TTTAAATACTTGTTAAAGGCTTTGCTGTATTTCACTTCAATAAACATCATGCTCCAGTTACTACTTGAAACCATAGGGGCATTATCCTGTGCAGCACTTATCAATATTTTAACATGTGAAAGTCAAATGATGTTGAAACATTGAACTATATTTCCATCTGTGCAAGCTAAAATGGTACAAATGCATCCCATGTAATGGAATACTACATCCCTTGTTGCTTTCTTACAAGTGATACCTGATTCCTCTGTATTTTCTGTAGTTATTTCCATTGCTCTGATGGTGCCCAAAGGAAGACTGTCTTTTAAAATTAAAGATCATAACATATAAGGAGTTTTTTACCCAAACTGATTTAAATGCAGAGAAAACAAATGCTTTTAACATGCTAGCAAAATTGGTAACTAATTTTCAGTTGCCCTTGTCTTGATGATAGATCTGTCTTCACACAGAAAATTTTTGAGGAAATGGATATTGATACTGAAACAAAGGCTGTGAAAGTGGTTAAAGCACTTAGCAAGGAACAGCAGAAATATGTTGCTCCTGTAAGAGATTCTGCGAACTTGTGCCCACTGGAAAAGTGATCTGCATTTTTCATGTATCCCTGAGTGGGCAGCAAATGACAGGATTGCATGCCTCATCATTAGACAGGAAACACCAGGAGAAGGAAGTTGCTTGTCTTCTCTGTGAAGACTCAGTCCCAGTTGCTGAACTGTACTATGACTGTGTTAGCATCCTGGAGAAAACTGAGCGTGATGATTCTCTCCGTTTACACTTTAATACAGTGTTGTATGGCAATCAGATCTATGGCTTTCAGTGTCTTGCTGTCCAGAAATGGACAGAAAGTTTCTCTTCTTGGGTTTCATATCTTTACACACTGTCCTTAAATTGTGATCGTTGAACACAGCCAATTATTGGTCACAGTTTTCCCGGGTGTTGCTGACTCTGTTTATGTATTTTAAAATTCTCATTGCAAGGACATCTACTAGCAGTCTACCATTGCTGTTCAGCAGTGTTCCCAACAATGGACTTCAGGGGACATCCCACCCACCTAGAACTGGATTGATCCATTAGTCTGTAAGAGGCTGTAAGCGCACCAGGTAGAAGAGGTAAAATCATTCGGTCAGTATGTTCCTTCTACGCTGTGTGCACCTAGAGTATCTTCAGAGTTGGCACAGTCATGTAACAGATACTGTGTCAGAAGACCAGTTCCAGGCTAGATCCTCATTACTGTACGATAATAATTGTGCTGGAATATAACACGATTCTTTTTGCAATGCTCCAGTTTTTCCATGACTGCTTATAGGCTGAGCATTTTTCCTTCGTGCTTTCCATTGGGCCCTGACATCTGTATTTTCTATTAGTCTGCCTGCCTGACTTCCTATTTTCCTTTAACTCGAGTACTTGGACAGTGCTGTTCTCTGTCATTACCTTGACCCTTTCCCAGACAGTTCAACTGCTCTCAATGTTTGGATTAATTGCTTCAGGTTGGTGTCTCCCTGTATTCTTTCATATAAGCTGCAATGCAGAGTCCCAGGCAAAACAGTCATGATGGTGGGAAACGACAGCAGTGACTGGACATGAAACATCATCTCACACTTAGCTTCCTATACAAACTCGGTACCAACTTTCATGCTTTTGCAAAATTTTTAATCTGGAAATCCATCATTCCTGGAGGTCTGAGATCCACCCACCCAGTTTCCTTAATGTACTTTAAATGCTGGGTGAAGGTGTGTTTGCCTGCTGAGGACATTCTTCTTGCTGTGAACCTGCATAGAATTTTCACACTCTTTCATGTACCCTGGATGAGATTAAATGTAAATAAATACTGAGTGATTCTTATGGAGAAAAAAAAGCAATACACATGGCCTAAATCTGCAGTGTAGCTTTGCCATGAATATTCTATATTTTTTTGAACCCCTCCTCTCTAAAACGATGTAATAAAACTGGAAAACGTTCAGAGGAAGGTAGCAGTGATGGTCAAGTTTATGGAATAATATTGTACAAGAAATGAAGGTGGAAGACTCAAAACAAAGCATTCCTTTACACAGCATGTCTGGAAAGTGTGGAAACTTTCTGCTGCAGAATGCTGTGAATGGCAAAATCTGACCTTGGTCTAAGGAGAGTCAGAGCAAATGAATTGAAGAGATGTCCACCAAGATCCATTAAATACAATTAAATACAAATAATTTTGTATCTGGAAGTCCATGAGCAGCAAGCTGTCAGATTGTTCTGGAAGCCTGTTGTGGCAATTTGCTCTCTTAGAGACACGTTACTGGGCTAGATGGGAGTTTGCTCTGGTTCTTTAGAGCCACTCTTGGCACTATGTTGGAGTCTGTATTTCTAAATAAAATGATAGGTGTCCAGATGCTAGTCTTCCATTCCAGTTTCCCAGATAAAAATGCAAAACCATATTCAAGCACCTTCCCTTTGAACCTGGCAGCTGGACCAGGTTCTTCTATTTGTGCCTGGAGTCATGAACAGCAGAACACATACTCACTCTACAGCCCATGTTCTGCTCTAGAAGATTTGATTCTGTGCAAAAAAGGAAAAAAAAAAAAAAAAACGAACATATTTTGAAATTTTTAGTGCTGTAGAAAAGGGAATGATGCCTTGAAGTGCTGGGTACATGTTGCTTCCTGATGCCTTCTGCAAAAATCTCTCCTGTGAAATGTTTTTACCCAAGTTCACATGGAAGAAAGACTCCATGCCTTATCAGCTTAATTTCCCTTTCTGCTTACAGAAACCGTGTTTAAGAGGTAGGTGGCTGCTTTAGTCAACCATTCCACAGGTATTAGGATGGGCTCTGGGACTCAGAATAAAGCACAAGGTTATGTATGTTCTATACAACTGGATGTCACCCAGTTTGGCAAGATCATCCTGCACCTGGAAAGGTGGCTAATAAAATAGCAACCTGTTTCTACCCAACATATGGTATCTAACCCCATTGGAGTCTTGTGCTTGGCGAGTAAACACACTTCAAATTTGATTTAGGCACATATTCAATAGTAGTCATATGGTTTCCACACGGTCTGCTTTGGAGACAGGCCAGAGTGCACAAACCAGGGGATATATAATACCAGTAGTATGGAATTCTCTTCCTCTTTTCAGATTTCACTAAAAATTAGGTGTCTTTGTTAGGGAACACAAGCCATTTCTTCTGGCAAAATAACCCCCAACCTCTGGCCTTGCATTCATCTTCTCTGCATGTAAAAAACAAGTTATGAGGTCTAAAGGATCAGAAAAAGAACAGAAAAATACACTCATACACTGTCTGCTTTATTCATGTTTTGTTCACTTCATTATTCACTTCATTATTTATTTCAACAAAAGTTATCTGAAGTTCAGAGGTATGTAGAAATCCTAAAACAATGGCAGCTGTAAGGAGTTGGCATCTTTGAAAATAAACCACATTAGACATCTGTGTTTGAGGTTTTTCTAACTCAGTTTACCTGCCTAAAAAAAGTAAAATGGTATCTGCCAACTGATGTGGCTGATGCATTGTGAGATTAAACTGGTGACTGGAAAAATGTTTTAAGTTCCTGTCTGAAAGCCAGTATGTATTTGTGAGGTGTTACTGTGTTTAAACTATCACTGATAACACGCAAGTTCAACTTATTCATTCATGTAATAGCAGTGCATTAACTTTTTGTGTGGAATCATAGTTTCAGTTGGGGATGGATTAGCGATCTCTCTGAATGCATTAATGCATTCAAACATGACCAGACTGATGGATCTATTTAGTCAAGAGACAGGCTGCCATGGTGTCATCGTCACAGGCAGCAGGAAAGCCAGGAGACTGGGTCAGGGCTAGAGTCGAGACAGCAGTTACTGCTACTGTCAAACAGTTCAACAGCTCTGCAGGTCTTCCTCCTGCTTGTCTGTCTGAAGGCAGATGATTACCTGAGATAGGAATTGGAACATTCAGGCAATGCAATATTTCATGCTATTTCATGCATGCCTTACTGCCAGGAAATTCCAGATAGTATATACTTCTTTTCCATTCTCAGATTTGGAAGTTTCATCCATTTAATTATTGGACTTGAAGCTGGAGGTCTCCACTGGGCTGAAAAGAGTGCTGCTAGCAAGATGGCCAAGATTTGGTCACGAACAATTTGAAGAACAATTGTGAGCTGTTTGGACACAAAACAATTTCTGTGAATTCATATTTGGAAAACCATGACTGTATTTGGGATCTGTGGCTCTGGACACATTGTGAAATAATTCACCTCCCACTCCAGCACAGAAGATGCTTCAAAGGCGCCCAGCTGTTTGCAGTCATGTGGCTACTGCATGTTCAGGTGGAACAACAGTCCTGAGGTCTGCAGTCTGCAGAAACAGAGCAGTGTGGATGTAAGAACTCAGAGACCGAACATTGAACCCAACTCTTTTGCTGGCAATGGAGGTCTTCTCAATCATACCATGCTACTTAACTTAGGCAGAGATATCAACATTCAGGAAATTTTGTTCAAATAATGGGCTGGCATGGAGGCTGGCATGACGCCTCAAGGTACTGAGGATTTGTTCGTGTTCTGGTGAGATTTCAGACTTAGCTGTGTCACCACCTAGGCTGAGCATTTGTTACTACACTTACTTGAGGTAATATCCTTGTTGCCACATTGTAGAGGTGGATAGAAAGCAAAATTTTAAATTTGGGATTAGGAGGTAAGGTTGTTAAATTACATTTGTGAACTGATATGTAAACTTGATTTACAATGCAGGCTGGTCATTTCTTGGCCCTGGTACCATCTGACATTACGTCCCCACACAATTTACCACACATTGGCCCCTATGATATGAGAAAAAAAAGTGAAAGAAAATCCTAGAGAAATTCTGAAATCTGTATTCTTTGATTCTTTATGTTGCAAGGAGGGAAGAGATGAAGAAGGACAGCTCCTTGTGTTCAGAATAGCCTCCCTGCCTATGAGCGCTCAAGCTTAATGTTGTTCCCAGAGTAGCAGTGAGGCTACCCCAAGCAAACAGGGTAGATCTGAACATGTCACTGCAGGGCATCAAGGCAGGTGGCTGCTCCCAGACCTGCCACTCTGTCCTGTTATGTTAACAGACCTGTCAAAGAGCAGGGTGTACAAGTACTGTGTAATCCCCATGGCCAGGAGGTGGGACAGGGAAGAAGTCTGGCTTTCTGAGGGCAGTAAGTTCCAGGGACTGATGGTGTCTTCCTTGGCTCATGTAATAGGGGAATTCTCCCCCAAAGCCAAATCTGTGCCTTTTAAAATACACATTGTATTGATTCTGGCTTCTTTACCTAGCCTGCAGGTCCTGGAGGATGGAGGTGGAACTCTTTCCATACCACTGAAGTCTTTCACTCCCTGACGCATTCCTCTCTCAAGTTACTCAGTGACTAAAAGGTGACAGCACAGGTCCGTTGGTGGATGAGCATTGTTAAATACGCTGTAGCATCAACATCTCTCTACCCTGGAGAGTCGAGCAGAAGTCAGAGTTGTGCATATGTGTGGGAAAAACAAAGGCACCTAGCAGTGGCATGAGAATGGTACTTGCCAACAAGAATGACACTGACATTTGGCACTTCTCTGATGTCTTTCAGCTGAGTGTATGAAAGAACTGTGCAAGGATAAAGCCTCTCAGCAAGGGTTATACTGAGAAATATGTGCTAGCTGGCAGGTGAAAGTCATGCAGACAACCCTTCCTAAGCATTCCTGTTTGGAGTGTGGGGTCTGTATTGTAGGCTTGGGGGCTTTCTCCTAGTGCATTTAATTAAGGATTTTTTCAAGTTTAAATTAGCCCAAGTATTTTTTGTTCACGGATTAGAAAATATCAGCCTAAAAACAGTGATTACAGTTAGGTAAAACATTCAAAATAATTCAGTATATAGGTCTCTCACTATACAGACCATGTGTGAATAAGAAACTGTCCCTTTGCCCCAGTTTCTCTTTCCCTTCTGTCTTTCTCCTTTCTTCCTTCCTCCCCCAACACACGCAACTATACTCACAATGGGTAAAACTGCAAAATGTATAAGTGCCGTTGAAGTACAAATCTCAGTGATTTTTGCTGTTGAGAATATCCTTTTGTATATTGGGATCTTTCTACTTTAGATGTAAATAAAGGTACAGGTCATCTGCTGGTAAAGAGCAGACAGGATGTGAGAACAGGACCAAGGAAATTGCAACTCTCCTTTGCTGATGTACCTAGTTGCAGTATGCTCCTCCTGTCCGTGCAGCAGGTCAGATCATGTACACAGAGGTACCTCGTTGTAAAACTTCAGTGTTACAAAACCACTTTGCACTTATTCTTCATCTCCTGTGACTGACAGTTGGGAGCACAAGCTGCAAACCGGTCAGCAGTGACAGCTCCAGTGGCATGTACTGCACCACTGTGCAAGGAGGGCTGATGCACAGTGTTCTCTCTCAGGGGACCGAACAGGCTGCCACAAGCTGGCGTTCACCCCTCCTCTCATGAGACAACTATTTGTTTAAATATGTAGAGAAAATTTCCATTTCCTTGTGGTCTTATGCCAATATAGCTTCAGCATGGTGAAATATATTGAAAAGCATTGTTACTTTTGAACCTGCATTTATAGAAATTTGGTTCATTCATAAGAAAATGAATAGCATTATTTCAAATGCTGTACAAAAATGTTTCCTGCAAACAAATCTAAAACACTTTTATTACCTCAAGCACCTAAAGTCACTTCTCCCTATCCATCTCCCTGCAAAGACCACTGATGCCTGTGAGCAGGATTGCAGCTAGCTGTGATGGAACTTGAGGAGGCTGCACAGGCACACAGGGCAGGCAGGGTGTCCTTAAGGCACAGCTCACTCAGGTAGCCTCTTTGCAAGCTGGCTCAGTCAGTTCACATCATACCTGTGCTGGGCCCGATGCATTTCACGCTTTGCTTGTCCCTGGTGGGGACTGAGAAATGATGCTGAGGCTTGGCACACCACTAGCACCTAAGAGGGCTGCCCAGGGCCATTTAGCGAGTCAGAAGTCAGACAGCAGATAGAAAGCAGTTGTTCTGTCGTAGTCACTGGAATCACCTCTTTTACTCCCAGTAGCTGCCACTGGTTCCTCCTTCAGTACCACCTACACAGTGTTTAAAAGAGATTCAAGTAGCCTTTCATAGGCTTCTTACAGCCTCTCCATGGAACTCACCCTGTTTACTTCCTTTGTAAGAAGGTGTTGAAAAACTACATTGTAGTTGCCACATCTCCTAGTCTTTCTATTCTTTGCCATTCTTCGTGATAGCTAAAATGTTATTTACACCACCTTCCAGAACAGTTTTCATCATTTGCTGCCGTCTCCAGAAGCTCCCTTTTGAGCAATACTATTCTTGTAATGACATTCTGATCACTGAATTCCTCTATTTCCCAGATCCAGCTTTGCACTGTTTCAGGGAGGCAAATGCTTATATTCTTAATTTCCTTCTTCAAGTGCTGCTATATGCTCTCAGACTTCTCTGGTGACAACATTGCATGACATTTCTAAAACTCAGCTTCATATATTACTGCTCTCTAATGAATCAAATTCCAAGCGCGTTCACAAACGTATTCTAACTATACATCCAAACTGTGGGATTATTTTCCCCATTGTCCAACAATTCACAGTTTAAGTACCTAGCTGAAGTCTTCGCTTCTTACCTCACTTTTTTTGACATCAGCAGTGCACATATGTGGCGGTGAGGTGAAATCTATACTGATACAGAAGGATTGCACAAAGGCAGTATCAGAAGCCAGACTCCCCTGAGCTTTCAGAGGACCACAATTTAATCTAGGTGAGTTAAAGGTACTAGGGCAATGAGGCTTTTGGCCCTGGCATGAATTTTATCTACAGAGATTAGGGAAACCATATCATTTGTGCTCTTTTGGCACATTAGGCACTTTCTAAAGCTAAATGAATCCCTTATCCCCATGTAGCTCCACTCTGTCTGTGAATCTGCTCTGACCAGCTGCTTGTACTTATTGCCATGCAGTCTGCCCTATTTATGCTTCAGCGTGCTCTGTTCCGCATAGATTATTTCTCTTCCATGTTATAGACTTTTTTTTTGCTTCTGAGATCTCATTAATATACTGCTTCCTGACTCACACACGCAAAACCTAATAAAGTATGTGAACACAATTGCTCCTATGACAAAGCCCCAAATTAAGAAGAAAGCAGCTTTATTTTATTGGAAATTGTAGAGGGATGTGATGTAACAGATTAGGTAGTGACATGTGAAACAAATGGGCTAATTAGTAGCTCATCAGTCAAGGGAGAGTGTCAGCAGACATAGTTTTCTGTGGCATTTATTGATGAATTTGCTGGTAGCATCCACAGAAATGTCTTGAACAACAAACATTTTACTGTATAATTGAATTGCCATACAGAACTTAAAGGCAGGTATGAAAGAGAGGCAACTAGATTAAAGCAGATGAAACGCTATGAATTTCAGAGGAGTGTAATACAACTCTGAAAATCAGGCTATTTCCTTATGTACCACAGTATGATACGGAGTCCTGAATTTGTGTGAACTCTGGGCTAAGCACCTGGCCCTCCTCAAAATAGAATAAGACCTCAGTGCATCTATAACATTCATTTTCTTTTAAATGAAGGGCTCAGGGCCGCTTCTTTGGCACATATGTCTGAGAGTGTTGCCCTCTAAGTCTCGCTCTGATCAGTGCTGAAAAATGTTGCCTAGCATGAGTTGAGCAGCCTGCGCATTGGCCTCATCTTTCCCTTCACCTTGTGCTTGTTCCCTGCAGAAGCACTGTTTTGGAAAACTGCAGGTTGTCCACTCTGCCCTTTCCCCTCCCAGGGATCTGTGATCATGCCCAAGCATTCTTCAGCCCTGGTGGGATTTTGGTTCATGTTCTTTATATCTGGTTTGTGTTAAGATTTCTATTTCTCCTCTTGCTTCTGGCAGTGGAGAGCAGACTGTGGCTAGCACTGTCCAGCCAGGTGAAAGATGGTCACTTGTGAATGTACAGGATGCTTAATGAAGAGGAGTTTATCATGGAGTTAACTAGCTGTTTCTGAGATATTCAATAAGAGTCTTACCCAGCCCTCGTTATATTTTAAGGACAAGTGTGTACTAAATTCCATGTAGATTTGTTTAAAAACAAAGCCAAAACCAATGAGGTTTGAGTACATCCCACCACACGTACCTCCTGTTCCTAACCCTTACAAGGATCAAGAGGATGCAAAGGAATGAAGAGAGAGAGAATTTGTTCAGTTTTCTGGAGCCTAAACATGCACATTCAGTTTCTCATTTTAAATTAAAGATTATTAAGTGCAAGAGGATTTTTAGAAATCTTTTTGGGACCAGATTGTCAAGAACACACAGGTACTTAATTCTAGCTAGAGTCAGTGGGAGCAGAGCATCACTCTGAAGATCTGAACTGGGGATTTTCAAAAGTGCCCAAGGTACCAATTTCTTATTAATGCAGAATATTGTCTGGCCGAGCTCCACAGAACTGAACCCACTCTTTGCTATCTATTGCCATGAGACACAGGTGTCAATTCATTTGACACAGGCTGCGTAAGTCTATTTAACTTCCACGCTCAGGCTGTTTCTTCAACTGGTTCAATAGGTGCCTAACTTAGTGCTCATGAGTGCTCCCCCTAAAGTCAGCAAATGTGTAACTGTGCGCGAAAATGCTTATGGAACTGGGAGGGACCCATCAGAAGATTTTCCATACTTTACTGTTCCAACTTCAAAAAGCTGATTGCAGTGTTAGTCATGAGGTTGTCCAGGATCTATTTTTTTAAAAAGCTAAGGGACTACAGTCAGCAGTGAACTCAGAAAATCTATTCCTGACACGAATATCAGCACAGAGAGATGAAAACTAACTCAACATTAGTCTTAAAAAAAGGAACATGACTTAACAGGAATACATTTTTACTAGCAACCAGTTGTCTGTCCTACAGAAAGCAGAACATGCTAATATATGTAACCATAAAGACAGACTCCAAAATATTTAAGTTCTTGAGCAGAGGTGTTGACAGTTAAATTGAACTTCTGGCAGGCGTTTCCAGCTTGTGAGGGAGCAAACAGCAACTCTACAGCTTTCAAAACATTTACCAAAGATAATAATTACAAAGCCACATAGTTTCAGAATGACTTTCATCTGTCAGGACAGTTAACAGCAGTGAGGAGCAAAGCCAAGAGAAAAGCCAAATGCTTACAGGAAAATACTGACAAATGGCTTGATATAAAATTGAGCTGTGCAGAAATACAGGAGAGCACAGGACCTGCCATCTAGTCGCAGCAGGCCTAATCTGAATCTGTTATGGTGGCATGATCAGGGAAGGAACCAAATTGTGTCAAGATTGTATGAAGGAGTGTGGTACAGTCTTGGGGCGACATCTCCAGTCTGGCAATATCTCTTTACCCCTTCATCCTTTTCTAAGCCCGAGCAGATATGGGTGGAATTGTGTCACTGTCCTGGCCAACAGACTCAGAACATGGAGCTCACAATGCCAGGGAGCAAAGGAGAGAGGCAGAAGGTATGTAGCAGTAGGACAACAGGGATAACCACGCCTGTGGGAAGGGAAGTGTCTGGGATATCATCCTCTTCAGTCTGATGGGAGCGGTAAGTGTACTGATGAGTGGGTTTGCCCCACCTCCTGCCTTGATATCCAGCTCCAACCTATTCCTCCTGCTGCCTGCCCTCTCTGACCCTCCTTCCAGCCTTGTTTCTTCTATTCTGCAGCAAAAGTGACTGTTGGCAACCAGCTATCCAGAGCCACTGCACCTCTTATTTATCTTACTGACCTTTTATCTAGCTCTCACTGTAGCTGTTGGAGCCTGCTGAAGTTAACGTAGGCTTAACAGGTCACCTGGCACTGCAGGCATGTTTGCTAAAGCTGAGCTTCTAATACCAGCTCTGGGCTGTGCACAGTTGGTATGCTGGTTCACTGGTAAAAGTTTTGCAAAAAACTATCACTTGTCATTCCTATTAAATCTCATGCATGACAAATGTTATATCTAAATGGAGGAGAAGGTGGATAAGCTGATTTAGGTTAAATAAACTGCTTTCAGATACAATGTANTGTTTTTATCTCTGTTATACCCAGAGCAGTGTTGGTGCTCTTCTGTTTACTGTCTTGGAACAGGTCCAGAAGTAGCAGAACACTGCAGAAGAGACTGTTCACAGAGGAGGCCTGGGAGTACAG
>VXAV01000603.1:143131-153280 GCA_013399715.1 Alectura lathami | reverse complement strand
GTCAGTTCCAAGATCATGCTGCAATCATTTAATTATAGGCTGCTTCTCTACCCCCCCCCCACCCCTTTTTTTTTTAGTTAGTTTTACTGGTCATGAAATTATGTTCAACAGAAAAGTAATTTTTTTTTTTACAGGGTCAGTTTCTGCTGGATCAATATACTATCCGATGCACTACATGATGCAAAACCACTAATGCTGATGCAGGAAGGTAGGTGGAACATCTAGCAAGGGTGAGAGAGAAAGTGGAGGCAGCCCACAACTAAGCTGATAATATAATGGCCTTCCAGTATTCACCAACTGAAGGCACAGTACTGTGGGCATATCACTTTGAACAAGAAAAATTGACACTGTGCAAGAACAACCCAAATGATCTAAAGTGTAAAGTAATTTGATAATCTTATATAATTTCTGCATCATCCCAACTGAAAGAACTAGATGCTTGCTTCTGGTCAGAAATCATCTGCATCAGACATTACAGGACTGACACCAGAGTAAATCTTGACATATATGATTTTTAATTCAAATTCTTTGAAAGCAGTTTTATTATACTAATGGTTGATGAAAACATATAACTGATTTTAATAGAAGTCAGCTGTGGTTATTTCAAATTGGAATTAGATATTTTTCAAAAGTGATTCATAAAACACCAGTATACTAGGAAGAACAACATTTGTAGTAGGTTTTCAACTTTAGTTTTATTTTGAAAAGTGATTATATAGTGAGAATTTATATATAATGTCAAGCTGTTGAAAAAAACAAGGTTTTAAAACCAGCTCATATTTCACTAACCAGTTATTAGAAATGCTAGACTTGTTAGAAATGGCTCTAGCTTCACTAGTCAATGAGAGGGCTAAAAAAATGCTTATTAGTTGTAGCCTGCACCCACTACAGTTGTTTCCCAACACTTTCTAGTCTGCGTTTTGTAGCCTCTGACTATTTCTTTTCATTCTTTTTGGAAGAAACTATAGTTTGTTTCACGTTTTTTTGCTCATCTAAACAGTATGGTCCAGATCTACGATAGGGTTATTTGAAAGCTACAGAAAGCAACAGAAATGCAATCACAGCATCTTATCAGCGGATTTAAATGTGTGCTACAAATTCATTTCACATATTTTGTTCACAGGGATATTGCTTTCCCTCTTTCAGGCTTGTAGAGTACTTTGGATAAAAAAATAAGAAAACCATACTCAGAAATGGAATGGCAGATTGGTCATGTGTGGTAAACCACTTGTAAGAGTGAAATTTTGATATGCATATTTTCACCACAGAAACTGACTGGGAAGACTCTCCAGGTATATTTGTGCATGCACTTGCTCCAAAAGGCTAAGCATCTAGGTCCTGCCTGTTCTACAGCCTCTCACTAGTTGATGGCAAGTCTGAGTTGCAATACGTCGTGTGTTCAGATATTGTACAGTTAAGACTCATGAAATAACTACATCAGACAGTCATGTTTTACCTCTGCCAAAGACCTGAAGTGGTACTTTGATGACTTCCCTTAGGCAAACTGTAACCCTTATTTCCTCAAGTGGAAGAATCTACTCACTGTATCCATTCTGTAAACATTCTTACTGTTCCTCCAATGCTCTAACTCTCCCAGATGCAGTAAAATATCCCTGAAGAAAAAAAAATCTGTAAATAATGTGTACAGATATCTTCTGGAGAAGAGTAAAAAGGGAGCTATCAAGACTTCCCCAGAAGGATCTGATATAAACGTAGCAACTGTGCAGAGCAGTGTAGACTCACTTCCATACTGTAGTCAGTTTGGGTGTGTTGTGAAAAAGGCCAGTGTATGCAGACACAGATGGCATCCTTGCCCAAACCTTTGAGCCTCTCAATCATCTGCTTCGCTACAGTGGCTATATAAGCTCTATACATCAGCTGTGCCGTCCCACAAATATCCTGAATTCCACATTGCTTCTGAGAACTAACTTCACAGGCATTCAATTGCTGCAGCACTGAGCATGCGCTCAGGTGCTTTCAAATTCTATCTGCCCTCTAAACAGGCACAAGCTTGCTGTCTTTGGGGAATGCTGACTTTCTTTGTCAATCCATTGTCTATCACATAACATTTTAAAAAAAATTTCTTGGAGGTGACTAGACCAATCTCCCTTGTGTATGCAGGGCTGACCCATGCTGTAAATTAGACTACGCTTACCTATTGTTTAGGGGAGAACAGAGCATTACTTTCAGGAGAAAGGTTATTAGTTCCACATTATAGTGTCAGCTAGTTGCTCACAAACCCTGTCTTCTCCCAAGAATAAACCTGCAGATGGGCTGCTTATCTGATCACAAGCCCTGCCTGAAAACCACTTGGAAGATGATGTAAACGTACTCAGAGTGGCTGTTGAGTAAGGAGAGGAAAGTGAGGAAAAGGTTCGTGTTTGGCCCTAATTTAGTTGGGAGTGGGTCATATATGACTGTAATGAATTAACTATAAAATATTGTAGCCTGAATGAGCCCTAAAGTATAACAAACACATTCTGTATGCACAGGGGAGGAGAGGGAAGCATCGCTATACAAAGGATGAATTGCATTCAATCTCTATTCTAACCAGGGTGTAGCATCCCACCTCATAATGGCAGTCCTGAAGATTTAGAATAAGTTGAACATCAAATAATACACCAAAGCTTTAATGCAAACCTGTATTTGATTCAAATTACTCATGCTGTGGTAGTTTAAACAGGCATCCTTCTTTATAAGGGTTTGATCAAAACTGGCAGGCAAAATACAAAGAGCAATGTCAATTAAACTCTATGGGTGGAGAGGAATGTATGAAATGCAAACGAGAAGTAGCAGGATGTCAAAGATTCTTGCCATCTCTTGTCTAGTAGTAGTTGATGTGTAGTTCAAATGGACACTTCAGCCATGAAATGATTCTATAATCAGATTCACGCAGGAAATGCACCATTTTAAGGCATCGTGTGTCTGCTCTCCTTCGCGATAAAGCACTTTGGGAAAACATGGTTTAAATAACGACGTATGTCACCTGCTAAAACTAAAGATCAGTATTTGCAGCCTTTTCCATTCCTAGGAAAGGAAAATCACTACAGGTACCACAGACAGATACCACAGTGAGGTGAATGCTGTGGATTTAGTGCAATCTACAGGAACGTTAACTCACAAATGTATACTCAAGACTCAGTTTGGCAAGAAATCTACACGAATGTTAACTTATGAAAGCACATCCAAGGCTCAGTTTGGCAAGAAACTGTAGCTTAGTTTCTTTCTTGCAGCTACTTGGTGGGACGGAAGAAATCTGTTGTCTGGAAAGTCATTCACATGCATTTTCAAAATATCTTTGAACATGTAATTAGGGAGCTACACACCCAGTGGGTTTGAAGCCAAGTGCCATAGTTGTAGTAGATGTAAATTGCTGTTCTCAACAGGGACTGGGGGCCTCTGACTCTCCAGCGACACCTGCTCAGGCCTCATGTGCTGTTAAAAATAGTACCCATGTACCTTACTGAATAAGGGAGTAAGTTCTGCGGACTTTGACACACAGAAAATCTCTGTGCACAAACATTTACGTTTATATGCATAAATGTGTGGTTTTCTACCAGAAGAACAACCAACTGCTGTAATACACTGCTTTCATTCTGAGACCATAATCACTCTTGCATGCATATGTGCACACACACAAAAGGATGGAGACAACTGGATCTGTAAATAGAAATGTGCGCATTCAGGCTGCTTTTGGCTTTGCTTTTCTGTCCAGGCCTCCCAGGCAAATGGCAGCAAGACTCTGACTCTTTCCAAATGAGCCTCCAGAGGCTTGTTTGCCTTAGTTCAGGCCTCTCACAGGGAGCACACAGAGCTGAGCTACCTAAAAATCTTCCCTGTGTCCTTTCTGGCAGCCACATTGGATATGTGAACTAGATTACGTTACCTTTTTGAGGTAGGCTGAAGAGTTATGTTGTGTATTTAAGGGATATCAATAGTGCATGTGAAGCGTGCACACTCCTGAAGGCAAAAGGACTGCACTGTGACATGAAAAGTGATAGGAAGCGCCAGCCTCAGGTTTCCTCAGCCCCAGTGAGCAGTTTAACAAGGCTTCGTGATGCATGTCACCTCTCCTGCCATGCCCGTAGGACATGTTGCATGTCTTTATTCCTTGTGCATACTATACTGCCTCATCTGTAATTATAAATATATGTTTAGTGTCACTTCAAAGCCTTCACTTGGCAGGGGTGTTCACTTTTCAGGGATTTTGAATCTCTGACATTCCTTCTTCAGAAACTCTGGAGGAGAGTGTGATAGCCTCCTGCTGACAGTTACCTTTGTTCAAAAGAACTGCCAGAGAAAACCCATACCAATGCAGGGGGATAATTGACTTGTGTGTCTTCCACTGGACGTGCATTGGCTCCTATAACAGGAGGCCATTTTCTATGCTTGACTATTTTTTACCCAGAAGGTATTTAATGATGGGTGCAGAAGGTGGATTTGTAAAACATGAAAAGGGTAGCAGTAGTTTAAACTTTTCACCAGATAAGTGTGCTGAACAAAACTCCTGGCCATGCTTGTTCATTGCATATAACATCATACAGTTCAGCTATGAAAGCTGGAACTTTGCTAACCCAATAATTCTATTTTGCATAATTTTCCTGCAAAATGGCAGATTTTTTAGAAGTATCCATCTGTCGGTTTATTATATTATTATATTATAGTACCATCTAGAGGTCCCAAATGGGATCAGGGTTCTGTATAGTAGATGTAGCACGGAGTTAAATTCTGGGAGACAGAGTGCATAACCTGAGCAGATGATACAAAAGAAGGAATATTGTCTCTATTTCATACATTTCAGAAATATTCCTCGTTCAATATTCAATATTCAGAACTTTTGCATACTGTAAAATGTGTGGTCAGACAAGAAACAGAGACCTGCCAAGTCTGTCATTTTGGATAGGATTATACAACTTTTAAGGATAGCTTGCTGGTCTATATGGATTCCACTAGGAATCAAATGGGTTTCTGGATGTTCAGCAGCCATCAAATATTCTCAGACAAACAGGCTGTTCTGCAGATCAGCACTTCCAGACACATCCACTTACTTCCTTTGGGCGGACTGAGAGGTATGGAAGTAAGAGACAGAGCTGGGAAGCGAACAAGGTCTGCTGAGTGTTAATCACAAAGCTATCCTGCCTCTTTACCGTTCATTGGTCATAGTCAGCCAAAAATGAGAAAAACACTGTCTGGCAAAACTTTCATCTTCTTTGTACGGGGCTCATATTTCTGAAAGACTTTTCATCATGTGGGATTTATGAAGATATTTCTGAGGGGGGTGAGTTTCCAGACCTTTAGCCCTTGACCTAAAGAAAGCATTTTCATAGACTTTCTATGAAAATACCACACTGTAATGTCACTGAAGACAGCAGCACTACAAATCTGAATTCATGGCAAATTTGGGCCATGATTTATAACTACTGTAGGGAGTTAGAATCCAGAAGCAATTTGAAACACCTTTATGAGGACTGGTTGAGCTTTATCATCCAGGAAAAATACAAGGCAGTAGTGGATCCTAATGGAGGTACACTAATACAGTACATTTGTACAAAAGACTAGATCCAAGTTGTCTAACTTTGGTACAACAGCACTTAACTACAGGCCACTTTAGCTCCAGCAGGATGATCCAGTGCATCTGAATGACTCACAGAGACCAGAAGTACAGTTAACAGGAACCCCTGAATGGCAATCTAGAAAGCTGGTGTGTTCAGTGGGAAATGTCAAGATCCAAACTGTGAAACATGCTAGATGTTTGGGCAAAAATATCTGACAACTCTTCCTGCTTCAGGGCATCACATGCATTCATTCACCTTGGAAACAGAATGCTTCACCGAGGTTATGGGCAAACAGCAATGCCAAAAAAAAAAAAAAAAAAAGGACAATGCTAGATCTTAACTTTAAGGTATGTGCATAGAAAGCAAAACATCCCCAGGACTTCACCAAATTGAGGAGGTGTGAGTCCACACCCCAGAATCCACCTCCAGTTTATCAAGCATCCGTACCAATAATATATTCCTCCCAGCTGTTGAAACTGAGACGCAAAAGTCACAAGGCAAGAAAGGACAGCAAAAAGCCAGAACTCTCACTTGGAAGGAGCAGAGCCTTGGCTTACCCTTAACTCCTGCATGTTCCTTTCCTTCTTGCCCTTTTTCTGCTCCATGGGTATATACAGAGCTTGACACGGTGCTTTGATGCATAGCACAGAGGTGCCCTGAGGGTCTAGTGGTGCTAAAAAGCAGGCAACCTGGACATTTTTCTAGGGCTTAAGTACACCCCTGATCCAGGCTGTCAGGATATAGTTCAAAGAATCTACACTTGCATTTTTTAAAGTAGTCAGAATAACAAATATTTATACTGCAGTAGGGTGTACATGTCCAAGGGTTATATATCTTAGGTTTTCTTAACTCCTCTCTCAGCTCCATGCCACTGTCAATAGTGTTGTCACCTGACATCTCCATCTTGGATTTAGTCTGGTATTGAATTACAAAGTTCATTCAATTTCCTAGTGAAATGTTTCACTAACAAATACATGATGTAACACAGGTATCAGCTCTAAAGAAACCTTTCCTCCCAACTTTAATGAAGATACAAAACTGTTGGTCATACAACAGGAAGAATAACACGAAATACTGAAAGGGAGAGAGCAAATATTTACCTCAGTCTGCACCCCTGTTCAGTATTCGAGGGTGTGCAGGAGAAAACATCCCTTGGTGACATGATCTTCACAGAAAAACAGTCTTTCTTTTGGTCTTCTGGCAAGAGAAGTTCAAGACTTTGCAGTCCAGCATCTTATGCTTGCATCAGCTGAGACTGCAAAATTTCTGAGGTTTCGCATTGTGATGTTTTGTCTTAGAATCCTAGAATCACAGAATACCCCGAGTTGGAAGGGACCTACCCACAAGAGTCATGGAACCCTACCCTGGCTCCACACAGCACCATCCAAACCCAGCCCGTGTCTGAGAGCGGCGTCCAAACGCTCCTTGAGCTCTGGCAGCTCAGGGGCATGACCACCTGCCTCTGGGACAGAGCCTTTTCCTAACCCCCACCCTGACCCTCCCCTGACGCAGCTCCATGCTGTTCCCTCGGGTCCTGTTGCTGTCCCCAGAGAGCAGAGATCAGCGCCTGCCCCTGTACTCCCTTGTGAGGGAGCTGCCAGCTGCCATGAGGCCTCTCCTCAGCCTCCTCTGCTCTGGGCTGAACAAGCCAAGGGACCTCAGCCTCTGTTGTGATTTAACCCAACAAGTAGCTACACACCACACAGATTTTTGCTCACTCTCCCCCCCCGCTCCAAGTGGGACAGGGGAGAGAATCAGAGAAAAAAAAAAAAAAACATAACTCATAGGTTGAGATAAATATTACTTACTAAGACAGAAAAGAGAGAAATAACAGTAATGATATATATATATATATATACACGTACAACACAAGTGATGCACAATATTATTGCTCACTACTTGCCAACTGATGCCTAGCCAGTCCCCGAGGAGTAGATGCATCCCCTTGGCCAACTCCCCTCTGTTCTTAAAGTTTTCTTGCATGATGCCACATGGTATGGAATATCCCTTTGGACAGTTCATGTCAGCTATCCTGGTTCTGACCCCTCCTAGCAACTTGTGCTTCCCCAGCCCCCCTCGCTGGCAGGGCAGTACAAGAAGCTGAGAAACTGAAATGTCCTTGGCTCTGTGCAGCACTGCTCAGCAACAACTAAAACATCAGCGTGTTATCAACATTGTTTTCCTCCTAAAGCCAAAACATTGCTTCATATCAAACACTATGAAGAAAATCAGCTCTGTCCCAGCTGAAATCAGGACAGCCTCCTCACACACCTTACCCTCTAGGCCCTTCACCATCCTCACAGCCCTCCTTTGGATGCTAATAGCTTTATGTCTTTCTTATGTTGTGGCACCCAAACCTGCACCCAGTGCTTGAGGTGAGGCCGCACCAGGCAGAGCGGAGTGGGACAATCCCTTCCCTCACCCGGCTGGCAGTGCTGGGCCTGGTGCACCCCAGTGTATGGTTGGCCCTTTGGGCTGCCAGGGCACACTGCTGACTTATGTTCAATTTGCCATCAGCCAGAACTCACAGATCCCTTTACACGGGACTGCTCTCTACTCTCATCCTCCCACCTGTACACAGAGCCAGAGCTAGCCCATCCCAGCTGCAGAATCCTACACTTGCTCTTGTGCAGCTGCATGTGGTTGGTGACTGCCCAAACCTCCAATTTGTCGAGAACTCTCTGCAAGGCCTCTCCACTCTTGAAGGAATCAACACTTCCTCCCAATTTAGAATCTCACCTGCTCTTATTTGAATCTAATGAGAACTGTGATTGTTCAGCTGTTGTGCTGCCAGATCCAAGGTCTTACATACCCAGCCACCCAAATTGCATCTTGACCAATGGACTGTATTGTCTGGTTTGGTTTTCTTTCATGACTGGTTACCCACTACAGTTTTACTGGTTATATTAAATCTCTGTTCTATATATCTACCAATAAGTTATCTAAGAGCTTTTACATATATTTTTTAGCCATTATTATCTTTTAAGGATACAAAATCAAACCTTGAGCATGAAGAGGAAGTCTGTTCTTTCTGTTATTAAATATCTTGGTATTTGTCCATTTGCTAACAAGAAGCCACTCAGCTCCGTTCAAATGGCCAGGAAGAGCAAACTCCAGTGGCTGGTTTCATGCCATTGTACCTGTTCCAGTGGAAGCTAAATACTGCATAATAAGACTGACCTACATATCACTACAGAAGAAGAGAAATGTTCCTTGCTGCGGTTTCTGCCAAGTGCAATAGAGCTCTGATTGGACAGATGAATGATGGCAAATGCACTCCTAATAAAGCCAATGCCATTAAGTTAGAAAATGAGGCTGCTGTCATATGTGAGTGGTGGCAGAAGCATTTCTAGCTTAACAAGGTCTGACAAGACCCCCTCAACATGCTCAAGTGAAATCAATGTCAACACCTAATCAGTTAAGCAGGTAATGGATTATTTAAAAAAAAATTAAACCATAGCTGTGCTAGCTCATTTGGAAAGAAGGAACATGTGATTTCTGTAGATAATGTGAAATACTTTAACAGTTGCCACATTTGCCAGGTTCAGGCAGAAGCCACTTCAACCTGAACAGCTGAGATGTGTACCCAGCATGGTGGCAGAATGTAGGGCATGTCACGAATCCACGGACAAAGGAATCTGCAAGCTTTATCAGTCACTGCCTGGGCTTGCATAACAGGTCGGCTCAATGAAATATACATGAACAGCATCTGTTTCTGCTTTTAAGACCACAGTGTGCAATGTGAACCATCACCCACTGGACAGAAACTGCGTGATAGGATGAGAATCTGGCACTTTAAAGAGCAAGACACGAAGTATTTGCAATAGTGTTTGGGAAGCTAGTGAAGCAGATTGAGAAGAGTGTGGAAAAACAGCTGATCTGAAGGTTTCTTAGCCTTTCAGAAGTAAACTAGAGAAGCTAGAACCATAGCTATCAATCTCAGGTTAGGATTGCATAGCAATATAGCTCCTCGCACATACATGGAATAAATCCCTTGCCTGAGGCTCTAGCCCTTGCCTAGCCGGTAGGAGTAAGACAGGTAGCTGCAGGGAGCTGACACTACAGGGTTCTTGTGTTGTTCTGTGCAGCACTTGCAATGAGTCAATGTCCAAAACAGGACCTTGGGCTGGGTGGATGCTACATCTGATAAAGCGGGCCTATTCCTGTAGCTTTGAGTGTCACCACCTCACTAGACTGGAGGTGCTGACCTTGCACTGCGCTGCCATCAGTTCCTGACCCCTCATTCCTACCTGTGCCAAGGCTGCCCCCGTGCCTGCCCCCTCCAGCCCCCCAGGGCACCAGTGCCTGCAGCTGCCCTCACTCCCCAGCACCCCCTGCCCTATCTTACAGTCTTGGGACCCACTGCTGGGCCAGAGAAGCTGCATTTAGGCAGGCTGGTTAAAATGAGGAGTCACCCCGCTGAAGTTCCTGTGGCCAACAACCACGGAAGTGTAGCACATGAAACGACAGCCGGGACCCCTTCATCTCGTATTCTCTTCTCGCTGCTGCGTCAGCGCTCGGACCGCCCTTTTCCCGCAGGCTAAAGCCACCCCGGCCGCCAGGAGCAACGCCGCCGCGCGCCAGCAGGTGGCGC
>VXAV01000603.1:95481-114814 GCA_013399715.1 Alectura lathami | reverse complement strand
TATAAAACTTTTAATTAAATTTTGTTTGATTTTACTTCAGGGAAAAACTGAGACTGTCATTTCCTTAAATCTGAACAGTAGGATAACCACATCACAGTAACATAACTTCATAAACATTAATTATTAAAACTGTTCATTTCAGTCACATAAGAGAGCTTAAGAAAGGAACAGATCATGAGATAAAGTGGACAAAACCCACAAAGAATTTTACTGAATAAAAGGATTTTTTTTTTTTTTGGTCTAATCAGCATTATGAAACAAATACAGTGGTGAAGGAAGGTGTTATATTCATATTTATTTTCAAGTGGAAGGAGATTGGCAGCAGAATTTGGCATGCATTGCAGAAGTCTGGGAACTGGGCCTTACAGTCATCGTAAAGACATGAGCTTCAGCTTCCAAGAAGAGAGGAAAGTAAAGAGGTGCAATTGGGTGAGTTACATGAGTTATGATGTGGAAGCTATAGTGTAATGAGTATGTTTAATGCACATAAGGGAAAGAAACCTGCTCAGTGCCAAACTGAATGCCAGACTTCTGGCTGGCAGAGGAGAGCAAGAAATTCAGTAAGAAGAAGAAGGCTGTCCCTGAAGACGGTTCTCTTAACTCATCAAATGCTCTTTGAGACATTTCACTAGAGACAACAGAGATGGGACCATTAGTTTAATGGGTCAGGGCAAAAAGAAAAACAGACTGCAGAACAGAAGAACACAGTGGCAGCAACGTCCCAGAGGAGGCTGTAGATACCACAAATGATCCTGGGACTGCTGGAGGCCAGCCCAGGTTGTCTGCAATGATTTCTGTCCTTAAATGGGATGAAGTCTTCATTGGATGAGAGATTCCTGGAGGGATGGGAGAGGGTGAATTTGGTCCATAAGATGACTCTTTTCTCCACAGTCTGCAGAAAGTATGAGGAGGCTACATCATGGGGGAAAGTTTCAGTTAGGGAGAGTTTAAGAGTGTGCTTGTGGCCACCCAAAAATCCTCTGTGGCCAGGCATCATGAACAGTGAGGAAGGGTCCAGTAGTTCTTTTTATTTTAACACACTAATTTTTAAAGGGAATAGCCATATTATTCTCCTCCAGTTGAAAGAGGATCTGCACATTCCTATTGGATCAATAAGCCATGGCCAACTCCAAGACATGCAATATAATTGCTTTCAGGTAATTAGAGGGCTTGTACTTCATACTTCTGAGAAATTTGTCTAGGCATGACCTCACCTGACCAAATCCTTTACATTGAATGAGCAACCCACCGCTCAGACAAATTTGAGAATATCAGTGGACTGCATTTCCATGCACTCAAAGTACTTGGTATTCACCATCATCAATCTTGCAATTTGTATTTATGTAAAAAGCAATAGGGGAAATACCCCAAGAACACAAAAGTCAATGGAGAGCATTCCAAAAGATCTGCGAGCTCTGGACTAGAATTCTGAAGAAGTTGATAGAATCAGGCAAAATAAGAGAATGTGGGAAGAAATAATAAGTAGAAGGGGGCTTATGAAATAAAAAGATTGAAATCTTCCAAAGGTGCTTAACGTTTCCTCAAGAATCTTCCAGTTAGGAAGCTGGCACACTGACTGGTCATCCAGGGTGGCACAGATCTTGGCAGTATTACAGGAGTAATATTTTCACAAGGAGGAACTTTTACTGAACAGTGCAGAAACACTTTCATCTTACAAGTCAGACAGGCATTTTAGGAAGACAAATCACTTAATTATTAATTACGACACTTTAGAAATGATTCTATTCCTTGGAGATAAGAAGACAAACATTTATCTCTATAGTTATGTCTCGTAGAGCACTCTAAAAACATCAAAGAAATGCAAGATCTTGTTCCTTGCGTATTTTTCCTTTGGGTAACCTTTCAAGACTCCAAAAGGTGTTGAGGTATGGTTGATATTATGCAACATTCAACACTGAAGTAGATGTACACTCTTCTTCTGAGAAGTCTTATTTTGATCTCTGGAGACCCATAATGTGATCCTCACTAAATCATGCTGAGCACAAGAGGAACTTTTCCAGGGCATTGTAGAGGCAGCAATGTTCAGATGATCATTATAATGTAGAGTTTGGTGAAACAGGTGCCTTTCCTGCCGTATGTTAAATAAACAACTGGTTACTGTGTACCGTGTGCTGATGGAGGCCAATACTCTGCTGCTGAATAATCTGATGTCATGTTAAGACTTGAACTATTTCCTTATATAGTCCTCAAGAAACAGGATTTTTATTTGCCTACTTCTGAAAACTCACAGGCAAATATGCAACTGATCAAATCTTGCACAGATGCTAACACCCAGATGTGTGTTTCTGCTTGGAAGTAATCTATAGCTAGCAGAACTCTTGGATGGAGAAATCCTGTAAAAATACAGATTAGGCACACATAAGTTAAATATGCCTAACTAGCATGCCAAGAATCTATAGTTTTATGAAATCTGTATTATATTCAGACCTTTCCATATTTCCTTCTAAAAAGTTTTCGTTAGTGTATAAAAGAGAGGATATGGATTTCTCTAATAATCAGAAGAACCTTCCTATTTCATGTACAACAAACCAAAATAACCACTTGACCTTGCTTCCTTGGCCTCCCCTTCTCTCCAGACTTCCATTAGAAGTTAGCACTTCAGTAATCCTATCTTTTAATAATAGGCTATAAAACAAAACCATGCAATTTAGCAATAATAATGAATGGTAAGTTTGTGTGTTGGGTGGAACTTTTGAGTGATACTGTCCAATATTTGCTGTGCTAAAAATCCAGCAATGCTGGTTTTGACCGTTGAGATTGACAATTTAAATCCTTAGCAGAGATGGGAAGGAACGAAAATGCAGATCTGACTTTTCTTTTTTAAGTGAGAAAATGTCTACATCTGAGAAGACTCTTGTCTTGTTCAGCTTGATACACTTCAGTAAGTTATGAGGAGCTGTTTTAAAATGAGGGAATGACAGATGAGATCAAAATCAGAGAAAATTCAGTGCGGAAACCCAGAGTTAATACTTGCAGGAATTCAAGCCTGCATTCCTTAGAAAATTTCCATTTGACTAATCATCTAGGGGAAAGAAAAGGAACAAAAAATTTCTCTGTGTGTACCTTTATATCTTGAATGTATACATAAATGAAGCATATGTATGCCCACACACATATATGGACTTCACTTTCTCTTTATATAAATATGGGCTAGTCTTTCTTCGCATCTTCTTGTTAAATCAATTAGTAAAGAGTTAGTACTGGATCAGATATATGTCTGTGACAAATGATGAAACATGCAGTAGCTGACAAAACACATTTTGTTGTGGCGGAGCTACTGAGCATTTGGATGCAGCAAACAGATACTGGAGGAAGGTGTCTATTAATACAGAATATGCTCTTCATCAATGTGTAAATTTGTGTATATATATGTACGTTATTGTCACCAGGTTCGTTGAAACGCTTGGTAGAAAGGTGAGTAAATACAAACTAGATTTTTTGTAATACCTTCACTGGAGGCTCAGATGAGTTTGGGCCGTAGACCAAAGCAACGTGATCATCTGAACCTCCCTCACGAAATCCCTTTTCCCCCTTTTTGCTTGCTTCCCTCCTACACTGCGTATTTTCCACTGACAGTTGATCACTGACTGATCATATTACCTTCTGGTATCTTCTGACTGCAGTTCAGCCTCACAAACAAAAAAGAGCAAAGGAAAGCTGCCAAGTCCATTTGCTTTATGTGACTCCCCACTTCAGTCACACAAGAAAAGGCCTTGCCTTTTTAACCTGGGCAGATAATGCCTGGATTTTCTCTTCATACGTATTCTCTAAAAGCAAACCATGGGCTTGAGAGGAAACAAGCTGAACATGCCATGTGCTTCCTATTTGTTGAAGGTATCACTGCTAGAGCTCCCTTGGCATGCTAAAATGTGAATATTTTTACAGTGTAACAGATTATGGAAGCTGCTCTTGATAAATTCCAGTAACAGCATTTTATGCTCCACGTGCTGCTTTCTGTGAATGACAGATTGCCATATTAGGTCTCTAAAGAAGTGCCTGACAAGGGTGATTCAGCACATGAAGAAAGAGGACCATGTGTCTGACTCAGTGTCTCTTCATTCCTTAACACATATACGCAGGACTGCAATGTTGTTCTCCCCAGTGTGCCAGGGCACCAGAAAACTGTTCAGCGGGAGACGCTCCTTCACACCGTCAGGTCCTCTGCTGAAGTACACATAAAAACAAACATATGGACATGTTTACCTCTGCTCCACCCTTGATTGATTCTAAAAGTATATGAAAAATTTACTGTTATTATTATTTTTTTTTTTTCTTCTTGGCTGGGCAGTAGGAAAAGGGATCATGGCATATAGACTAGGGGTAGATGATGCACTTTTCAGGAAGAAGGTTCTAGAGATTAAACAACCTGTCTAGTTAGTAGTAGAAGTCTATATGCTGCAAATAGAGCAACCAGGCTAATATATTGATTTACACTGTATTCTGAAGGCGCTTTTTGCCAAAAGTTAGTTCAAAACCTTGCCCAGTAGGACTCTGCTAGGCATCGAAATCACTGCTGTTTTTATCCATTCAGTGGAACTGATGGGAACAACATTTGAAGACATAAATATATAATTGTTTGTGATTGACTAAATACTCAAAATGTGTGTCATTAACAGTTAAGTGCTCTCTAAAAAGAGCACATAGATTTAATTGTAAATACTGGAAACATTGTGCCTGATTTAGAAACACTAAGAATAACCCCAAAATTTCTCAAATGCACATTTATAACTTTGTTCAGATCTGTGTTTCGTGGTTTCCTCTTCAGCATTTGAGGTGGATGTTGAGATTCCATTTCAAGTTTTAACTTAATGGCTTCACTTGAGAAACGGGAGAAAAATAAAATTATATGAATTAAACATTACATGTGATTTGACAAGGCACTTTCAGGAATTCCATAAGGAAGAGCAGAAGAAACAGTTTTTTACAGTTAGTAGCAACAATGAACAGTGCTGTTACCATCTAAAAGCACACATTTTTCAGTCAGGCTTGGCTGGTGAAATGTAGAAGCTTAATGTGGATTACACTTTTTAAATCTTTCAGCATCAAAAAATAGAAGAGAAGTGGTGTGTTTTTATTTCAGAGTACTTTGCATGCAATCTCAAGATAAATGGGAGAGACTGATTGTATTTGTACCTGTGCCAGACATTGTCATTAGATATTACTGTTTTGTTTCATGAGCCAGATGAATTTACACAGGGACATCGATCAGGCACCTACATTTAAAAGAACACACTGTCAAATTTGTGGATAGAAAGAGCACATTAGGAGAGAGAAATTATCCGGTGAAAGATTTGAAGACTGACTCACTTGTGTTGTATTTCATTAAATGTGGGGTAGTTCCCTTTCATTTTCCATTTAGCACGAACATTTATAGACTCCATTAAAATATCAATTTTGTAGAAAGCTGGCTCAGGACACACAAGAACCTCCTTGGAAAAAACACAGCTCCCCTTCCACCAGATTCTAGAT
The DNA here is from genome assembly GCA_013399715.1 of Alectura lathami. NCBI lineage: Eukaryota > Metazoa > Chordata > Aves > Galliformes > Megapodiidae > Alectura > Alectura lathami. The sequence goes on along the minus strand of VXAV01000603.1, from coordinate 109,324 downwards.
CACTTCAAAATCGGGGGCCCAAGCTGGGCAACCCTATTGGCTGTCTTGGAGAGACACTTGTGTGCTCCTGTAATTCACATGGCTGCAGAGTCATCCGATGGGCAGTATGTTCTAAAGGGGCAAACACACACACACAAACACAAAACAAAACAAACAAAAAACCAAACTACAAAACCAACCAAAAAACAAAGAACCTCAGGAAAACTGTCCCGCCTTTGTTTTTGCCCTCTTTCCCCTGAGATGCTCTTGGAATTTAATCTTGATTCTCACACATAGGGTCAAGCGAGTAACTGGTTGTTAGAAAGGAGGGTTAGGAGCAGGCTGGAGAGCAGGGGTATACAGGAGATAGGACAGACCCAAATAAATAGAGAAAAGAAGAATAGGGATTAGAAAAAGTTTCAGAACTTACAACAGGCAGCATACCATCTTTGTTTTGGTAACACTAGATAATGTTGTTATTTAGGTTGACAGCCTTTGTTCTTCAAAAAAGTTTGCCAAGGATTTGTTTTTTTAAAAAGGCAGACAAAAATAAGCTCTGATCTCTGTGCATTCTATGTCTTCTAAGTCTTCATCTAAGTCTTTATCTTGCTTTTGCTTTCCATTTGATACTTTTATGATACCTGTATGTTTTTATGTATATATCTATGTAAGTATGTCCAGAACCCAGTGGATTCTGGAGCCCACTACCATCCTGCACAGCAAGACCGGGCCATTGCAGGTCCAGGCAAGAACTACACAACTCTGGCACCTCTGTGCATTTTCATCTTGGTGGCCAATGCTGAAAAACACTTACCTATTCTTGCAAGGATCCCCCAAGGCGAGGTGTGTTGGAAGAAGCATCTGGTTATAAATGGAGTCTTTCCCCACACGTGCTTGCTTGTTTACTACCGTCTAAGCAGCAAGACGTTACTGCTTTGTTGAAGGTGAAGAGCACAGCAAATCACTAAGTGCTTCAGTTGCGCCCCAAATCTTGGAAGTATCCTTACCGTTGTTGCTCCAAAGCCAGACGTCGTTGCTAAAATCCACATATCATAGAAAGTGCTCTGTATAAATTCTCAGTTTTGAAACCAAGCACTTCCATACCTAGCCTACACCATAAATCAAGCTTTGGTGCTACTTTCCAGTCAGCTCCATTACACAAGAAGTTTGATTTAATTCAAATGCTTTATGGCAGAGATGTATTCTAGCTAAAATGGTATTTTTACATGCAGTGGGGGATAAATAGGACTGCTTTATTCATGGAGTGAAAGGCTACAAGATAGTAAGAGACAGGCATAGACAGTGTAGGTACAGCACCAAATCCCTACCTGTCTGTTTAAATGCCTGGGCTTGGTGCCTGGATTGCCTCATGTTCAGCTCTGCAGCAGCCCCACAGTGTATCAGAACGTCCTCTGAAGGCTTTCACTCTTCATCCAAAATATGTTTCTATAAATGCATGCAAAATTTTGCTCTAGGTCTTCTGATAGATAGAAAAGAGCCAGCACCCAAACCTGCTGTACCATCCTTGGTTCCCAGAAATATTTATTTTTCATTAAAATTTTTAAAGAGTAAACGGCTGAGATGTATCATTACAAAATTGAAGTATTTCTTTTGACTGTTTCAAAATCTCTGATTTAATTTGTAATTATTTTCCCTCTTTACAGTTTAGAACACTGCATCTTACCATATGCGAAATGTTTCTTAAAGGTGTCAAAGTGACTTGTCATGGGTCTGGAATGAGAACTAAATTAAATGTCCATACTTTAGCATACTTATATAAATAACAAGATATTCCAGTATAAACCATTCATTTGGCAGTCATTTCTACATCAGCAACTACTAAGTGCTATAGAATTCCTGCCTAACTTCGACACATGTGAAGAAAATCAGGAAGGAAAATGTGTGTGTATGTGTATATTTTATAGAAAGAGACAGCCTCTTGTATTCCATTGCCATGAAAGTATTTCTAGCTTTTTTGGAAATAGTGCAAGAGGTTTAACAAAATAGTCTGCATTCACAGCAGAGCTCTGGAGCATTCAGCCTCTTCCAACTGCACTCCAAAACTTGTTTCCATAATTTAGAAACAGGGAGGGTGGAAAAGGATAACAAAATCATTAATGAGCACCAGGAATGATTTATTATGGGTGATATAGTGTCTTTGCTTTTAAGAAAAATACATTAAATAAAAATTCTTCATAAAATAAAAATTCTTTCCTATTGAACATTTCACAGAATTTGCTTTATTAGTGTATTATATCACCACATTGCCAGGTCTGGCATTTCTCATACAAATAATGTTTCAAAGGGCTAGCAAGGCTTGTGAACTGCAGTGCAACCCATGTTAGGAATACGGCTTGTACAGAAACACAACAGTAGCAAAGATCTTTTTTGCTGGGGCTCTGGAGATAGTTAACACTGGAGGATCCTTTTATCTTGCATGTGCTGCACAAACTTGCATCACACTAGGCTAACAATAATTGAAAAATGGTAACAGATATTTAGTTCCAGTCTTTCCAGCTGCCTAAATACTTCATGCCAGTTTTCAGGCTGCAAGTCTTTCTCACGCACAGATTCACGCGTACATACTTTGAAAGCAGCGGTAGCCAATGAACAGTATCTTCTAGGTGGAAGTGTCAGATGTATGTTAAAACAACAACTAGATTTGCTGTCAGCAGGCCAGGGACTGATCCTGCACCTATTGGAGGGAGTGCCCTAGGCTCCCAGTCTGCCAGAAGTATCCATGGAGCTTTCTTACCAGTAGGGTCTGCTGGGTTTAAATCTGGGACATACTGGTTGGGACGTGTGAGGGAACTATTGTTGTCATCAGGCATGGAGTAACTGTCTGTCTGCCTGTCCTTATATTTGCGAATGATTCATCTCCAAAAACTCTAGCCAACACCTTGAATCATCTCTGAAATCTCTCAGGGTTAAGAAATAAAAAAAAAAAAGCAAAACTATTCCAATATTTGTCTATGCTGTGGCGACAAAAGATTAAAATAATTTGGCATATGATGGTGTCAAAAGTTCATAAACGTGGCTAATAGGTGTTTAGCTTGTACTGCTCCACGTTAATGCAGAAGTGTTTCTAAGTGATTTATGGGCACATTGCCATTAGCTTCAAAACCATGGGTAGCTATATGAAATCACAGACCTTCAACAAAAAATTTGATCTAGTTTCAATCTTCATTTAATCATGCAAAATTAGACCATTTTAGATTTTTATTGCAACAAATAGCCAACAGAGAGGAAGCAAAAGTCTTGTGCTGCACTCTTTACGACCTCAGCCTGTCATGAAGAGAAAAAAATCTGTCTTTCCATGGTGAAGTATGAGAAGCTGCAGAATTGCATCAAGGGTAGTGAAGGGTAGTGCCTTCAGCACTCATCCATGATTTGGTTTGCACCGATAATATATAGAAGTACACGACAGCAATGCACTTCTTAGCAAAACATACGCCTGTTCCATACGCCATTTTTAAAGGTATTTAGGCACTTCCTTCTGCTGTAATAATTTACAGGAAAACCAGGCTCCTAGAGGTGAATCTAAAACAGTAGTTACTGTTTCTTGCAGCCACATTCTTGTTAGCCAGGCACCCCAGCTCATTCAGGAAAGCAATAAAGTGGAATGTGACTAGTTGTTAAGCTGGATTCTGGAAGTATATTGGGACAGCAAATATTCACTTCTTACATCCTCTTCAATGTCTTTAGCACACCCTTGCAATAATACAGCAGGACTTTTTCCCTTCCATCTGCTAAGGATAATTTCCTGACAGTTTGTTGTTCACTTGGCCATGGGTTGTGTAGATATCATCAATTAAACATCTACTTCCGTAAAGATTTTAAACCTGTGTGAATCAACAATATTGCTATGAGCCTTTTGTTTAAAATCCCCTCTGACATGCAGTCTCACCACACATTTCCTGAGCTAAACTCTACTTTTGTGGCTGAAGAATATGTATCAATAAGTCAGGGGTACAAATGTGCCAAAGGGTTTGCAATTATCCTCAAAACAAACATTACGAAAAAAAGAAAAGATGCAAGTTAAGTCATAGAAAAATATGATTAAGGCACTCCAATTTACCTTGTCCATAGTGACTATATTGAAATATTTGTCATGAGTACATAGCAGGATTTGAAGCCTAATTTTTAAAAACTGCTTAGTTATTTTTTTTCTTTCCTGTTAATGTGTCATGACTCAGGGCAGAACTAATCACAGCTAGAGCCATGTTGCACAATCATGTTTTAGAGCGGATTCATTGCTGAGCACCATACGTCCCACATACTCATGGAAAAAGCCCTGCAAGCTTCTGCTGCCTACTCCTTGCTAAAGCAAATGAACAGACAAAGTAGGATATCTGTGGGAAGGAATGTTACAGTGTACTGAAGCATTCAAGACCTCTACTCCACCATCATTTCTTCTAAACATTGGCCAGATGGTTCCTGTTTCAGAGACTGTTGAGTAAGAGATAAATAGGGGAAAGACAGATTATGTATTGGCTACTGATTCCAGCACTGCAGAGAGGTAAAAGTCAAGTAAAACTCATTAGTTTATTACATAGTCATATTCTTTTTAATATATTACACTCTGAAGACTAGAACAAGTCCCAAACATGTATTTTGATTTGATTGTTCAAAAAAAAAAAAGCATTCTGAGAATGCTCATGGAGATCTAATATTTTCTAGTGTTAGCATTTCTATTTTCTTGCTGCTCTGCTTTCTCCCAATGTTTTATTTCTCCATTAATTTTAATTAGGCTCTCAAAGAATTTCAAATACAGTTGAAGTACAGAAATGGGAAAGATTTTTTGCCAAGATTGGCCAAGATGTCACAGAGATACATAGTCCCACATCCTCACATCCTTCATCTCTAAAGGGTTGCATTTTGCATCCAACACACACATGCACACACAAGTACAGACTTAAACTCTTATGAAATATGTAGTGTGCTGACAAGTTCTTATATTAATAAGACAGATATTTACAGAATAGAATAGAACAGAACAGAACAGAGGAACATATTTCTGTTGGAAGGGACCTACAAAGAACATTGAGTCCAACAGCCTGACCACTTCAGGGCTAACCAGAAAAAGGATATTATTAATGTAATTATCAAAATGCCTCTCAAACAATGACAACACTTATCAAACTGCTACAGTTACTCAAATTTCACCTTGGCTCTTAATACATTGCATACTGCCATTTAGAAAAAACTGGTGGTGTCAGATTCTCAGTGCCAGGTGACCAGAAGGGAAGTGGCACTAACTCAGTGTCATTGGCCACTGACAACACCAGGTGGAGGGAACGATGCCCTCTGAGCTGTTCAAACATGGCCTCGCAAACAGGAATTACTTCCTGGAGTCATGGACATTGTGGTCTGCTGAGGTAGCTCTGAGGTGGCACTTCTGCTCTGTGGTCAGATTGGCTTCCAGCTGGTTGCAGCGCTTGGTAAGAGTGAAGGTGGTGTTATATTACCTGTGCTCCATGGATCTGGCTTTTGACAAAACAAGGTTGGACATGAGCCAGCAGTGTGCCCTCGCAGCCCAGAAAGCCAACTGCATCCTGGGCTGCATCAACAGAAGTGTGACCAGCAGGGCAAGGGAGGTGATCCTGCCCCTTTGCTCTGCGCGGGTGAGACCCCACCTGGAGTGCTGCGTCCAGATGGGGAGTCCTCAGCACAGGAGAGACCACAGAAATGATCCAAGGGATGGAACACCTCCCCTGTGAGGACAGGCTGAGAGAGTTGGGGCTGTTCAGTCTGGAGAAGAGAAGGCTCTGGGGAGATCTGATAGCAGCCTTTTAGTATCTAATGGGGGGCTATAAGAAAGAAGGGGACAGACTCTTTAGCAGGGTCTGTTGTGATAGGACTAGCAGAAATGGTTTCAAATTGAGAGAGGGGAGATTTAGCCTGGATATAAGGAAAAAGGTTTTTATTATAAAGATAACACTGGCACAGGTTGCCCAGAGAGGTGGTGGATGCCCCATCCCTGGGGACCTTCAAGGTCAGGCTGGACAGGGCTCTGAGCAACCTGATCCAGCTGTAGCTGCCCCTGCTCACTGCAGGGCAGCTGGACTGGATGGCCTTCAAAGGTCCCTTCCAACTCAGAAGATTCTGTGATTCAAAGATTCTATTCTATGGTTAACATGGATGAGCCCTTCATGCATTTGGTATGAACATAGTTAGAAATATTCTCTCTCTTATGAATAGCTAATGCATTTTCTCTTTGGATATGGCCAGTGGTTTGTCTATATGAGTGGATTTTTAGAATGATATATTTGTTCTAATTAGCAACAACACATCTTTCTGCATGAAGGCCTGGAAGGAGGTATTGGCTACTGCAGCGCAGTTCAAGACCATGTTTGACTGCCATTTTGAAGGGAAAAGGCACACTGTTTCTGCCTGAAGCTATAGGGACTGAACAACAATACTTTCACGAGGCTGAACAGGTGTAGCACTTCAGGCTGCTTTTCAGTGCAGCCCTGGGGGATATATTTACGTGTGGGGATGGTAGGGAAGAGACTTCTCACTGTGTACCTGCCTCTTTCCCACCTCTTGTGGCATAGCCCCCTTCCCATCCCCTCAGCTACACAAAACCATGCTTTCTGCAGTAGAAATCTCACTCAGAGCACTTTCCTCCTCTTTCCTGTCTAGGGGTAAGCAACAGAGCATTTCCTTCCCCCTCTCTGTGACACCTGGCCAACGACGGGAGAGAAGAGGCACAAAGCGCCAGAGGCATGTCTACTCCCTATCCTTTTCCCACTGTCTGGATGAAGGATTAGCAGAATCATTCACAGCTGAACTGCCCAGAAGCCAAGCCTGGGGAAGAAGCTCAGAGTAACAAGAAGTGTGACTGGGATAGCAGAGCTTACCTGGACATTGGGACAAAACTTGCTGTACAGGTTGCTATACTGGGATGATAGACCCTTAAGTTCAGTTGTTTTGTTTTTCATATTACATAAGTACTGTATGCCCTTTTCTCAGGTGCGGAGAGCTTTCTGAATCCTCTCAGGATCACCCCTTTCCTCTTAGGTAAGACCTTGGAGAAGTTTACCGTACAGAAATGTAAACTTGCATAATTTCCCACCACTCAGAAGTCCTCCAACGAGAGCCAGATGATGCAGGATCATGAGAAAGAGAAACTGAACCATAGTTATAGTCAGGGTATACTGCAAGATCACTTCTACCCACACAAATATTTATTTCCAAGAGATGAAGGGATATACATTCTGCAAGACATTACGTTACTTTCCAGTACTCGTAATCACCTGATCAGTGTTGTTGATTTGATAGCTGCCTGAAGTATAGGTTACAATGAGTTATCACACTTTTCTGGCAGCATTGAGTGGAAGTAAAAAGTAGTAAGAGAAATGATCAATTGCATGGACTTGGAATGGCAGATAAGAGGCAGACCCATTATTTCCATCTGCAGAAGGCAGCCATCTTATATCTATGATCTTTACTGCAGATAAAGGTGAAGTAAATCTCTTGCCTTAGAGAAAGACCTCTGTTCCCTTGGTTCTGAGCAAAAGATCCACTGGCAGAACAGCAGGCATAATATTGAAAAAACAGACTTTTATTAATGTCTCCCCAAGAGAATATGCATTTAATCATATGCTTCATTTTAAGCTTGTGCCTGAACTTCATTTGCTTTTTGAGTTTGGATGTTAATAAAAATGCTTTGTGGGATCCAGCCAGTAATTCATAAGCGTATTTATAGCTATTATTCACCAATTCATTCAATTTCCAACTAATTCTTATTGGCAAAGACAGGCACAGGCTTGTCTGTCACTGGTAGATTTGTACAACAACAAAGGTCTCCCTTCAGTCCCTCTCTGACAGGATTGGATTGATTAACTAAGCTACTGTTTATATTGCCATTCTTGCCAAGTATATGGCAATGCAGAAATAGGAAAAAATTATCCTGATGTGAACATGTGGACAACAGAGAATGCCAGAACAAATATAATCCCTGAGCATGTAACAATTCCCATTTCATTTTGTTTCAGGACAGTAGAATTTAAGATGCACCTCCCAGACAAACAAAGAAAATGCCAGTTTCTAATTCTAGTTGGCCATTTCTTAAGGAAATACTTCGAGAACACACATTGGAACACAATTTTTCTTGAAAAGTAAATTGCATCTTTTTTTCTCTCCAGCAGGGTCCAATTTGCCCAACAGGAAATGAACGATATATTTTCAGAAAGGTAAGTAAGGCAAGCTGGAGACAGTATATTTTGGGGGACCTTTGGATCTTGTTTTAGGATTAGGATCCCAAAGCAAAAGTTCAAACTTATACTTGTGTGATGATCATAACAGAGTTAGAGAAGACAGGCTTCTGCAAGACAAGTCAAAAATAAAAGATTTTTCCTGCTTCTCTCCAACATGATCTTGCATGTGGAGAAATGCTGAATAATGCCACTGAAGGAGGAGAAAAAAGGCAACCCTCTGTGTTGGAAAGAAACTCTCTTCTCATTTTTCCCATCCCTCACTATAATTTTACATACCCATCAGCGATGTCCTAGGTATGCACCTAGAGACTTCAGACATGCACCTATCATCATATATTGATGTCTTTCAATTCCAGTGAAGATCTTCTATGGATATACACAAGAAGTTGAGGTAAGCAACACCAGAAAACAGAAAGTTATGCAGCCGTTTCCTTTGACATTGAATGATGATTATTTAAATAGAAAGCAAATATATTTTTTTCCACTGATTGTAATATCAGCAGCATCCTCAGAAAGTGGGACTGAGAGCAGAGCTAAGACTAAAGATGTCTATTGCATAAGGAACATGATTAACTACTTGCTATTTATCCCAACTTCATGAAAAAAAAATTGAACACAGTCAATACCGACAGAATTGTAGGCAAGAGCTCAGATCAAAATCCTGGACTTTGAAAGGTTTGGAACAGAGCTTGGAGCAGTATTTCTCATTTCTTATAGCCATAGAGGATCAAATCAAAAGTCTGTTTCACATTTTCTTTGAATTATGGGTTCAAAATCCTGATCATAACTTTGCTGTTCAGTAGATATGTATTCATTGGTATTAGCATTTCTGAATGGATTAACTCAGCCGTTGTGAAAAACAGATTCTGCAGTTTACTTAAAGATAAGCATGAGCAGTGTCAGGTCAAACATTTTGGAAATTTCCCAATAGAAAAGGCTTGCTCATGGAAACTAAATGTTCTGTAGAAGTGCTGTGAATTTGATGAGCTCATTGAAAAGAAGCCAGCAGGCATCTGACCAAAATCTTACTATTTTATTGTCCGTTTGCCTATCTTTCTTTTCTCTCCCAGGTTATAAGGGCCTCCACGGGCTCACACAGCTTTGCAGAAAGAGTGGGAAAAAAAGGGAGTTTGGGGCTATTGTTCTAGCAGCTTCCACTGGCAGTACTTTGTCCTGCAGGTGAAGTACTGTAGAAGTTTTGCCTGTATTTTCAACAACGATCATGAAATTTTCACAGAGTTTATTTGTGTACCAGAGAGAACTACTCAGCAGAGGCAACCGAATATTTCACAGGCCTCCAAACAGTCATTAGATGGAAATAAACGTCAGTAGTTACTGAGCTATACAAGATATGACCTCATGACCTAACAGTGGAAGGCTTTCTACATAAACCATTTACTCAAGCAAAATTATGCCACAAAAAGAAATAGGCTTATTTTTTATAATCTCTGTTTATTATAACAATTACTAACTTGTTCCTTGATAACATGATTAATGAAGTTTTTGACAAATTGCTTGCATAATTGAAATATGTCAGGTTTCTAAATATTGAAGTTAATTACTCCTCTTTTTCCAATGGAACCTAACCTTTAATTGTACAATATTAATCCACGGGTTGTATGAGTTATGCGAAATACCGATTTTCTGCGTAGAGAGAAGTATGCGTGTGTTATTGTAGTGGAGTACAGTTACATAATTATTTTTAATTTAGGATATCAGTTTAATTAAATACTTGCAGAAACCGAGCTTTTTCAGGAAATTTGCAATTACAATCAATTTGAATGTACAGCTACATTAATATGGTGACAAGCCCAATAATAAAAACTAAGTAATTATGGGCAGGTGCTGAACAGATGTGTAAATAGAAGGTCTCTGCATGGAACTTTGTTATATATCATTTTGAAAAGCAAAAGAAACCAGTTATCCATCGCCATTTATATACGCAGTTATAATCAGTCACAAAAAAGTTAGTTCTTTGAATTTAGATAAATCATTTAAAAATGTCTATGGCACTTATGCTTTCATTTTCTGTTTCTGGAAAGAAAGTCTAGTTGATTGAAGACTGCTGCTGTACTGTACTCAAAGTCTGCCCCTCTATTGAAATATATTCTTCTTTCAACACATTTATGATGAGTGAGTTTTGAGTTTGGAATAGTTTAACAGTCAAAACAATTCACATTCCATATTACAAGTTGAGCTTTATTTAAAGAAGAGGGGAGGGGGAAGCTAAGACTAGTTTAGAGTTGTTTGCTTAAGTTATTACATTGCTAAAAGCCTAATGTAATCTCCAAATATCTGGAAAACAATGAAGTTGCATTACTGCTGTGAATTGCTTTTAGATGGATTTGCAGCATTTTTTTTTTCTAAGCCAGTATATTAAACCGTACCTTTCTAGGTCTTCTGTTTTTGTGTGAGATCTTTTCATGTGCAGTGTTAGAAACAATAATATCTGTGATGTAAGCACGTAAGTGAAACTGAAGTAGTTTCTGTAACAGTCATATAGAAATCTCAAGGACAAACAGGCACGTAAGAAAAGATGCAAATGAATGAGCCCCCTAATGGAAACGGATCCTCAAAGTGTTCTAGGGCAATTAAACAATGTCTAAAGTAGCCATGTCTAGAGGCATGTGTAAACCAGCTTCCTATGGGCATTAGATGCTTTGTTCCAGGCTGCAGAGATGTGCTTTCCTCTCCTCAAGTCTCACAGCTCTAAAGTGGATCCCAGTGACCACGCCAAGCCCTTCCCAAGAATACAGGAAGAAAAGAGAAGGCTTTATCCTATCCAGGATCTCAGTGCTTAGAATAGCAACTCCAGCTTTTGGCACTATGGGAAGCTGCGGGAGGCAGCTGGAGCTGTGCACCAGTCCCTTCCTTATCCCGCCATGTGTGGGGCCATCATGTTATCTGGAAAGGGAGTAACAATTGCCACAACAGGGGAGGGATTAATAATGAAGAAATACTACTACTACTACTAATAATGAAGTTGCTGCAATAAAAACTCTGTGGACAGATTCCAGTCTGTCATTTTATTTATAAAATGTCACATTTTAAAATTGCAAACTTGTATTCCAAATGCACTATGAAATATTTCAGATGGGGAATGAGAAGAAGTGGGGAACGCACCCTTGAATCCCGCACACTTCTGTTGTTGAATAGTCCCTGCGGACCACATGGACAGCAGTGATTTTTATACTGTTTGCTGCTACAGTACTCTTCTGTACTACCACTTGGCAAAAGCCAGCCTGCAGCCAGTATTAGAGCAGGAAGGTAACACCATTAGGTACAACAACCTTTACCTATCCTTCAGCTTCGAATTCCAAGGTGGTCAAGCAGCCTGTAGAAAATGAAAAAGAACAGTATTTGTTTGCTAGGAAGAATGAACAAATCCAAATTAGTAGGGAGGACAGAAGAACAACCTCAATTTTACAGTGAAAAGAAGCCCTCGGGAAGCTTGATGCCAGGCTCCATCCTTGACACAGGCTCTTTATGCTCTACATGCTTCAGCTACTGGACGGGAGAGGTTTATTCTAATGAAAGACAGCTTCAGAAATGTTGGAACACAAAGATTTTGTCTTTGTCAGGGCAACATGGGTCGTCAAACTTTAAACAGGACTTGTGAGAAAATGACAACTGCAGGATTTGGTCCTGTATGAGGTCTGGATTTTTGTTTTTTATTACATTAAGTACAGCAAGGCAACGTATAAAACGAACCTCTACTATTCTGTCATAGAGAGATTTTGCTTGTTCTTCCCCAAAGAAAATTGCCTGAATTCTCTGCACCCCACAGCTTTCTCCTACACACATGCCTTCTCCTAGCTGATTTTGGATTCCCTTTGCAACTGCTCCCATAATCTCCCAGTTCTTCCATGCTGATTGTCTGAAGAAGCAAAAAAGCAGCTTTCATGAGAAAGGTTTACACCACAGGTGAAGAGAAACATGAGCCAGCTTACCCCCAGCAGCAGTGCAGAGATAGCCCTTGTGACACACATGCATTAGCACCAGCACTAGAAGCCTGGCTGCTGCTTCAGTGCAGTGCTGAACCGACCTGCCAATATTCCTGCCTTCCTGTGCATGACTCCTCAGCCCACAGGTGATGTTGGGACAGGAATCTTTGCAGCATAATCTTTTCAACACAGGCTGGTGTAGATCTGACAGTAGGTGCTGAAGTTTCTTTGCCCCCTCTGAAAGCCTTTAAGTGACCACAGTCCCTGTGTCCTCTCTTCCCTCAGCAGAGAATCCACTGCGTCCAGCTGTGTTTTCACTGTGTGAGAATTGTTTGAGCTCACTACTGTTGCCACAGCTGCCAAAGGAAAACATGTAGCTAAAGATGAGGGTAAGCACACATTACAGATACAGGCATATGGCTGTCAAGTTGCTGCCCAACAGCTTCAATAGTTATATGGCACCTTATGTTATCCAAAGCACTTGGAATTTTTTAGATAACAAAAGCTAACTAAGACAGCTATTACAGCTTTGCGCTGCACTTGCTTCCTGATAGTGTTGCCAATCCAGCACTTTGAATTCTGTGCCAGCAGCTCTGACACAAGTGAAAGAGCAAGTTGTGCTTTTAACAGATGCAAATGCTTTGGTTGCAGTGATCATTGCTTTCTCAAAATCATTATCCCATATGTGGGATTTCATATGCATGCTTTTTCAAAGCAACTACGTTCAGCTGACTGGGGCAACTTTTTCATAGCACCAGCAGATTTTTAAGGGGCGAAAGCAACTGGCATTATCTGGCAACAATTTTGCTTTCCTGCAAGTGCTCACATAGAACAGACACACAACACATGGATGGAACTGCTGGAAGTCTNAACTAAGACAGCTATTACAGCTTTGCGCTGCACTTGCTTCCTGATAGTGTTGCCAATCCAGCACTTTGAATTCTGTGCCAGCAGCTCTGACACAAGTGAAAGAGCAAGTTGTGCTTTTAACAGATGCAAATGCTTTGGTTGCAGTGATCATTGCTTTCTCAAAATCATTATCCCATATGTGGGATTTCATATGCATGCTTTTTCAAAGCAACTACGTTCAGCTGACTGGGGCAACTTTTTCATAGCANTTGAATTCCTGTGAATGTGAAGTCTTCTTTGATTACAGGGGAATAAAGATAAATAAAACAGTATTGTGAATTAAATTACTGGCTTAGATATTCTAGATTTGACAGCAGTTCACCATTTAGTCTTAGAATTTTCTCTGTTTTTCCATATCTCTTAGTCTAGGGTACAGCTGCTGAAATAGTGTGAAGTTTCTTGCTTTGCTTGAACAAGGTTATCATAATAGTACAAGAATTTGATACCATCTATTTAGTCCTTTTAATGGCAATTTCAGCAGCTGCAAGCATGTGGAAAAGTCATTATATTGTGAAGGCGACAAATAGAATCCAGAGATATTGTTGTGCATGAGACTCTCTTCTACCAAAAGACCACATCAGTTTTCTTTTGCCGTTAAACATATACAATGTTAATTCTAAGCTTTTGTTTTGCACAGTCAGGATCTAGCAAATCTTGGCACTCTATACTATTCATCAGAGAAAGAAATAGTCCAGACTTTGTAAAGCCTTGACTCTAAAAGTGTGTGTGCTAGGCTTTAAGTAGTGCATGATGTGCAGTCCAGTGCAAGAGAAGGTTCCTATGAGGAAC
>VXAV01000603.1:77686-92108 GCA_013399715.1 Alectura lathami | reverse complement strand
TATCAAGATGTTCAAAGAGAAACTGAGGACCCAAAATTGCACAGCTACACACTCTGCCTTAGAGATCTAGATCCTATAATTCCACTGATGCATCTTCTTTTTCCCTATGGTCAAAGGTTTGCCAGATAAAGCCTGATTTATTGTTTATGCTTCCATAATTACCTCATGGATGTTAAGCCCTTAGATCTAGCACACACCTCCTCTTGTAACATCACATCTATTCTTTCCTCTGTCTTTTTTTCTCTCTGCTCACATCTTTACTTCTTACATCTCCGTTCTTTGATGTTCAAACCAGTGTCGTAATTAGCATGTGCCTGATGTGGGCAGGAAGGCAGGGAAGCGACTCCCCCTCACTGTGCTCTCCCCTCTTGCTCCTTTTCTCCTCTATGCAAAAAGGGAGTGAGTGGCAACCAGCCCAGGGTTCTTCTTGGACACATCTATTGAGGAATGGGAATGTTCAGCCTAGGCCAGATCACAGAATCATAGATGGAATGAAGAGCCCCAGCCAAATTCACTGTAGCCCAATAAAGCATCTATTAGTGTCTGGTCAGTCAGCTAAAAGACACCACTGGAATAGGTGTGCCTGCAATCTTCCCCGAGGCTCTTCAGGAAACAAGAATAACAAAAGAGATTGCTGAGGTTAATGCTAATAATATGCCTGCTATCTCAGAAGTATCCTTTATGCTCATTATCTAAGGAAGCCTTAGATGCTATTTTACAAGGCTAACAATTGAAACTTTGAAGGAGTTTCCTCTTTTGGGTGGGAGGATAGACTCAATGAAGTGACATTTGACAGATTAATGTGTAAGCTGAAGCTCTGCCCAAGTAGAAGTGAAAACTAATCTCAGAACAAAGAGCAAATTTCATCTAAGCCTAAACCAGCTATGAACAATCTCCAGATAGTGTGACCTAATACTTGCCAAAAATGTGATTACTAATTTTGTAGGCATGATGCTGGACCTGGTTTAGAAAAGTATTCTATAAACAAAGACATCATAGCCATACACGGGAAAAAGGTCTGTCACTGAAGCTCTCAGCACAGCCATGCACCATTACCAGTGGGCATACAGGGCAAATTTTCAAGGACACTCAGCACCAGCTCACATCTGCTTCCTGGGAGCCAGGGGTGCAGTTCTTGCTGACTGACTTCTGCTGGAGTAGAAATGGGCCAATGCGAATCAATTTTTACAAGATTTCACACACACTTGAAGAGTACTTCTGGCTTTACACAGTGAAAACTGGCAGTGGGACACATTTTGCAACCTGGAATTTGAGATGTTTTGGAAAACATATCAAGTCCATGCAAAAATGTGTTGTCATATATAAATTAAGTGCTGTATATTTTAGCCTGAAGCAGTTGGGGTGCCCTCATAATTAGACTGCTTATGTAAATTTAAGCTCAGGAGATACACATCCTCAGGGCTTAGCAGTATGACTGAGTTGTTTCAAAATTAGAAGTCACTGAATCATAATATCTGACTCTATATTTCAAGCCACAACAGATAAGAGATACTTGGTCTTAATTTAGTCCGTAGCATGGGAAGGCACACAATTACTGAAGATTGACACAGAGCTCAATAAGCAAGGTGCATTTGGCATATAATTGACAAATGCGTCGTGTAACCTCAGTGAAATACCTCTTGAAATTCATCTTAATTCCAAATTTGTAGGCTGGAGTCCTCATGCCATATTTTACAACATGGTACTCAGGACTTTACTCAGCCCCTGTTGCATTTAGACACAAATTTAGGCATATATCTGCAGGGGAAAGTGTCTCAGGATTTAGTCAATCTGTTTCAATAAGACTGTCTTTCAGAGGTAAGTAATTCATACAGTGAAGCCCTTATTTCCCAACACTTTGCTAATATTGTTCATTTAGAGTGTTTAAAATACTTACACAAACTTGTTATCTTTATTATAGTCTCAGTTATCAATAGAGAAGCCCCCCTTTGCATATGAAAGTGCTGCTTACTAGGACACACTGAAAATCTACCATGGAGTTTGTCTGAGAGCCTTGAGAATTGGTAGAAATTGGCACAGAGCAGCTGGGCGTAAATCAGCTACAAGTCCCCTAAGTCTGGCACAAGTCTTCTGTTAAACTAGTATTCTCAGCTGAGAATTTCTCCCACATCAAAAATCCAGGCTTTAGAGCAAGCACAGCAAAAATATTACCGGCAGAGAGATAGCATCTAAACCAATGATGAGTGCCCAGCATACATGACTACCTTATAGTTAAAATAAGACAGAAGAATTTTTATTAGTTTTACAGTTGTGACTAAGATTTTCAAGTAATGCCAAATGTTTTACAGATGTTGATGTGAACAAATGCTGACTACAGCATGCTCCAACCCAGAAATGAACCAAACACTTTGCAGAAATCCAGATCAGAACTTTGCAGTCAGCCTTCCTGCAAACCTAATTACAAACAGCGAAACACTGTAAATAATACTGAGCCAATCCAAAATCCTACATGCAATTCAAAGTTTGGAGGAAATGGCTAACTTTGCTGATAGCTTCTTGTGAAGGGCTGAACAAACATTCTGTATCTTAAAGCAACAGAACTCAGTGAAAGTCCTGTCCTGGAGCTGAATACAGAAAAGGGAATCTTGTTAACAATTAGGCAGGGTGTAGCTGTGATGTAATAGATGTCATGTGCACTAAATTGTTTTCCACATCACATTTCTACTCCGCAGAAGACACATCATATGTCAGAGTCTGATAAAAATGGTATCTTAAATGCAAGGATGTGGAGGCTGGTCACCAGTTCAAAAGTGATCCTGTGGTCTTGAGCTAAACTGAGAGAGACTAACTTGTACGGCTTCAAGGACACTTTCGTCAACTGAGAATGGTGAGTGTGAGGCTTGTGGAAGACCAATACGACAGAACATAAACTATCACTCAGTCAACTTCTATAAATAAGACATAGCCAAAAGATATTTCCAAGTGTTTTGATCAGTCTGACTGTCCTGTCCAGGATGTATCTCACCAGTTCCACTTGGGACAAGGGTCAACAGACCAGCAGAGTTTATTGCAAGGAAAATGTTTCAAATACGAAGTCCAAAATTTCCATCCTTCCCTCTTCAAAACTGACTTCTTAAAGTTCAGTGTAGTATTATGTCATATGCATGAGTTTTTAAGCAATCTGTTGAGGTAGTACCTTTTTGATTATGGAAGTAACTCATGAAATACATAAGGGAAACATGTTAAAACAAAAAACCAATTCATATTCTATGACGTTGCACTCTTNATGAAAGACTACTATATGATAAACCAATAATAGCATTTGCACTTGTTAACCTCAGGGAGGTCTTTATTTTCTCAGAGAAACTGCAGGATTCATTCATCTGATGTATAAATGTATTTACAATAAAAAAGAAATACTAAGTCATCTTCCGTGAAGGTGGAGCCTCCTTTTCCCAGTTTTCTTATGGTTTTGGGTTGAGAAATCCATGATTCCTTCCAGAAAATGAATGTTTTGTTGTTGCTGTTGTTTTTTACAGGAACTCGAAGTCATTCAGAGAAATTTTGCTGCAGGATAAATGTAGTTTACAAGTCTGAAATCCTAAGTCCTAAATTGCAATGGTTCAGAGTTTGCTTCGTATGCTGTTGTTTTACCCTAAGCTTCTACTTATGACAGTGAATAAACAGATATTTTATCCCATACTCACGTAATTAATATTTAGGTATGTTAAACAGAATAATGGCAACAAATAACATTGAAGAGAATACGGAACTGCGTAGCAGCTTGAAACTCCATAATACTACATTTTATTATGCTCTAAAGAATATGTGGCGTTTGTTGATACTGCTGAAGACGACAGGCTTTATTTATCTTAGGAAAAGTATAGAACATCCTGGCAGCTTCTGCTAGGTCGTCTTGTTCACTTTGTGCTTCTCCATTAACATGGCCTCACCCTGCCTGGGGAGACACCCTAGGCAGGAAGAGGCGTTTAAGACTCTGTGCCCTTATTCTCACTTTTGAAGGTTGCTAGCTGTGCTGGTGGTACCTGTCTTCTAAAAAGAGGAACAACTTCATGTGCATATGCTGGTGTGCATGCCTGTGCATTTAATTTATCAAACGCATAAACTCCCGTCATCTCTTCAACTAAATATTACAAGCAAACTGAAATCATCCTGCTAGATAACAGAACCACTATGCTGCCATTGATATAAACAATGTGTGTGTACACATACATTTATATTTATGTATGTATCAGAGAGAAGAAAACCTTGAGCGTAGGACTCTGCCATACAAGGTGGCTTTGCTGACTCACAAATCAACAGGATACTTTACAGACATACAAGCAACTTTGATTTTCAGGCCAAGAGACAAGAAAGAACTGCCAGAATGGTTTCCACAGTGTGGAAATTCTCTTATGTCTGCTCTGGGCAATTCTTGATGAACCTGTAATATCTGTTCATTTCAAAGATATTTTGGTGGCAGCTGATACTGAAAAGATAATGAGATAGATGAGATTCCAGTAGAAAAAGGGGCAGAGATGCATTTACATAATTTGCTTTCCTTCTGGAAATATGTATTTCTAAACAAGAGGCAAAAAGCCTCACTGGGGTTATCATGTGGCCTTTTCAATCAAATTATGCACCACACATACTCTTTCCAAACAGATAATAAGATGCAATATTTCAACTTCAAAGTTATCTTTGATAATTTCCTCTTTAGTCAAAATTTTAAACACTTGATTTTTCACTATTTAATCCCTCTAAATCTTTACACATCTACAATAATCTCTTAGTACCATTTAATAAGTGTATGAAGGAAGTAGGCCTGAGAGCCTCAGGAAGAGTCATGTGCTGCAAAGTCCTGAGTGACTGCACTGCCACAGGCAACCTCAGCGGACTGTAGTCCACATGAAGTTATACAGACCTGGACTCAGAAAGAAGCACAACTCTCTCCCTCCCCACCTCGGGAACCTTGATGTCATCTCCAGGGAACAGTCACCTGTGCTGCTCTTCCCCACGCTTTTGTTTGTTGCTACCCACATTTATCCCCACCCACATTTATCCTGCATTTAATCTCCATTAGGCAGAAGGCCAGATAAGGGAACATGATGGATACTGTTACTGTGGCCATTACGATTGTTCACAGGTGACTGTCCGTAACTGCATTTGCAACATCATGATATATTTACTCTTCCTATTGCAAAATTTCTGCCTAAAACTCTGTATAGTAACAATGGCAGTTTACATCTAGCATTCCTGCACCAGACAG
This sequence comes from Alectura lathami, assembly GCA_013399715.1. Lineage (NCBI taxonomy): Eukaryota > Metazoa > Chordata > Aves > Galliformes > Megapodiidae > Alectura > Alectura lathami. The sequence goes on along the minus strand of VXAV01000603.1, from coordinate 86,878 downwards.
GAAATTTTACAAACTGAGGACTGACTTTAGCTATTCCCTATCTGCCTCTGATGTGAAAGGCAATAGCCTTTAAAAGGACCAGAAGAGAGCCTGTTGCACGCGACAAGTTCTTGTGGCAAGCAGGGAAAGTATGGCAGAGTTTTAGGCGAGTGGGATATAATTAACCTTGTTGGAATTTGACCAGGATATCAGGGTTAACACCCCTGCTCCTGTTAGAAGTGCTCTGGGAGCTCCTCAGCAGCAAGCAGTCAGAAACTTTTGGTTTCATCACATTCCAGGCACAATGTGACAGCTACCCAAATACAGTTTGCCTTAATGAAAATGAAATGTACATGTGATACCTACAATTTATAGCAAAGTGTAGGCATAATCCCGGAATAAATGAATTTAGATTTATGAAATATCCAGAGTGAAAGAAGTGTTCTGAGTTCTGGTTCAGGATCTCAACTACTGGGATACAGTGACATTAGTCCCTGGAAAATCTGCAGAGCCCACAGGTTTCCTGAACAGCTTTATTTACTTGTAGGTGGCTGGTAAGTCTAGAGGTTGGCATCTCTTGCAATTGGCTTTTATGCATAACCTGCACAATCCTCTTGGGGAGAGCTCTGGTGGCCATCACTGCACAGTGCTGAGACCATGCAAGGAGATGGCTGTGTGGGCAGGAGTCCCAGGAATCACGGCATCCAGGATGGCTCGCCCAGACACTTCCCCTGCATATGTCTTCCAGCTCCTTATGTTTTGATCTTACATGAGCTACTCTTGCTCTTCCTGTATCAGCTGGTCACCTTCCTGAGGTCTCTTCTAGCCTCAAGATTTTATTACTTTCCTATGAGTCATACATACCAAGGATCGGTGCAGTCTGCCCTACGCAGGAAGGCTGCAGGGCCGAACAGCTGCTGATGGTGGGAGGAATGAAGCCTCTTTAATTCCTCCAGTAAATCTCTGCTTGCTACCAGCAACCACCAGAGAGCTGTGGAAAAATGACCAACAATTTTGCACTAATTTAGATATGGACAGAGAGATTTGTTTTACACATACATTTTCTGTAACCCAGACTGATTAAACAGAGTGAACCGTATTCACCTAAGTTTAAATTTGCACACCTCTCACAAGAAATTTCCAAACAATTCAATTATTCCTCCATTGACCATAGATTGTGAGCCTGCTAGTGTTCAGATCTTCCTATTACATACATATGCCTATATGCTGAGTATAGAAAAGAAATAGATAATTTATCTCCTAGACATATTCCCTCCCATGTAACACGAATGCATTGCATGTAGTCATATTCCAGGGCCATATGATTAGGCAAATTACTGCACTCTAAAAAGTGACTTTAAATTTACCTTCCCATTATTATTAGCTCACTTTTTCTCAATCAAATATGCTTGGCCTACAAGAAAAATTAGGCTTCTCTTTCTGACCTCAGGCTTCCCAAATTCAAACAGTGCTATGGGTCAATAGCTGAATGAAAAAAGGATTGACTGAAGAATTTGCATCCTTTTTGACACCTCAGCATCTTTGAGTTATTGCTCAAGTCAGGCATTGGTTATACCTGGCAGGGAAAAACTGGGAATAAGCACATGGTTCAGATGATGATCCATGCACAGGAATTCAGGTAACATTCTGGTAGCTCTGCTCAGCTCCACGTGCAGTAAAAAAGGAACACAACTTTTTTACAACTGAAGTTAACAGAAAAGTAGGACAAAGTCAGTCAATGTAATGAGTCTGAAATTTGAAACTTTTTTTAACTTTTTTTAACTTTTTTTTTTTTTTTGGTGTTTTGTGCCAAGAAGTGCTTTTTGGGCTAACTGTAGGCATCATATACCAGAACAATTGATTTTGCTGTATGGCTATGAGAAAACAGTATTGCCACACCTACCTGACTGGAAACAAGCTATGCAGAAGCCATCTTTTCTCTGACGGCTTGGGCAGCAGGGGAGGCCATGTGGGCTTCTGCTTCACTGCAAATCCACTGTATCGCCCTCCAGCTGGATGGAGCCTAGCTCACCCAGCTTCACAGATCTTCCCATGTTTTCTTGAAGGATGAAGACTTGCATTTGACAGAAAAATGTAATTCTCTCTTCTTCATATCCACAGCACTTTTTACAAACTGCTTACAGAACTGGATAGGGGAAAGGTTTTGGCCTTAAAACCACCAATGACAACAAAGATGAACAGCAGAAGAATGAGAGGTATAAAATTACACATCCAAGATGTGATAGCCACAGCTGGCTTCCCTTTAGAGGTGGCCCCTGAGGTGCCTGACCTGGCCCTCCATTTCTGGGTGTGGAAGAGGATGAATAGCTGCTGCAGCAGTGCAATAGTAGCCTGGATCTCCAGGGCTGAGGGCCAGGTACAAGAACCTCCCGCCCCATCTGGGCGCTGGGAGCTGGAACAGAGACTGCAGGGAGAGACACTTGCACCGGAGTTAGAGAAAGAGCAGTTAAGGAGAAGTAATGTTAGATCAAATGGGAGCAAATTAGTGGCCACAATACAGTGTCATCTGGTGAGGTGAGGATGGGGTGGCCAGTCCCACAGTGCCAGGTCAGGACTACTTTAAGTACTGGACGGGCTGTTCATACTTCTTCAGTCTCAATGGTTGTGAAGGAGCACAGTTGTGGGTGCTATTGCTGGCAGGCTTTCCCTGTGGCTGAAGGTGGATGTCTGGGCTGGCTGAAGACACCTGCTGGCTTCCAAAGCAGTGACGTGCAGGTATGGTAACAGTCACTCGCCCAGGTGGCCTGCAGGAGCTCAGCAAATGCAAGGCTTGGCCACCCTCACCGTGGCTGGGGGGTGCCACAGCTATCTTTCCTGGCACTAGCAAATTCAGCTGTCTCATAGACAAGCAAGTGACAACAAATCTCAGGTAGCAACCCTCAAAGCAGAATGTACATGTCTTAGCATATTTTATCTTTTTTGTTTGTGTAGCAACCAGCACATCACTGATGCTCAAAAATATTAGCTAGCACAACATTTTTGATCTCACATTAGGGCATTTTATGCATGCTTTAATTCCTGTATTCTCTGTTTTCTTAAGGACATTTGACAGCAAGCTGTAAATAGGAGGGCCTGGGCTGCACGCTGTGCAAAGGAACAGGAGCACCATGACTCTGGTCCCTGCTCTCCATTGTGGCCTGAGGCAACTTGCTCAGCATGACTTCATATCAATTTCCACTTGTGTAAAGTGGGGATAATACTCACTTTCCCCTTCCCAGGGGAATAATCAGTCAGTTTATACTGTGCTAGAAAAATCTAAAAATGCCTCCAGAGCATTAGGATATTTCTTCCTGGAAATCCCCAGAATAATACATTCAAAAATGAAAGCACACTGAAAAAAAAGAAAAAATGATTTGATGTTCATGTCCCTAGATGTTCTATAACAGTAGGCTCCACCATTGACACTGTATTGATACTGTCACAGCCCAGATTATTGGCACAGCAAGGGCAAACATGTAAAATACAAAGGGTGAGGTGTTTTGATTCTTGAGTAATATGGAGTACCTCCATTCACATGACATTTTTGTTCCCCATGAGGAATATCGGGACAGTGGACTTTGCTTCCAGATTTTTCTATGTAAAACATTTGTTGAAAAATTGAATAACTAATTTGAAATAGGTCATGGACCACCTGTGCAAGCAAGTGAACCATATTTTAACAAAGCATAATTACATCTACTCACAGATGGCATTCTGGTTTTCAGAAAGCTAGTTCTGCTTTAAGGTTTAGCACTTGGGATTAAAGACAGTACTGTATAACTTAAAAGATTTAAGAATTATACTGTAGGAAGTGAAGCTATAATAAGCTTTAGATCAACAGTTCATATAGCATCATGGGATTCTGAGCTGCCCAAGAGAGAGTCCTAATACACTGTAACCTACAACTTTCCCCTTGAAATGTCTTAGTTCCACGAAGCAATAAGCCAGTCTGGACTAAGTTACTAAGGGTCTTTGAAGTACTGGAAAGACCCATAAATAAGATGAGTACTTTGGAAGGGGGGGGGCTCATTTTGTGGTGTACTTATACAGCTATTTCATAGTCAAGTTGATTTGTAGCTGCCTGTAAGTATGTTTCCTGGGAGCAATAAATCTTCATTCAAGTAAAACTAAAATGTCACCAATATTTATTTCATGCATTTTTCACTCCATCAGGAAAAAAAAAAAAAGGAAAAGTCAGCATTCATGTAAACTGTTCTATGCCCAACTTGCAGCTCTGCACTAAAATTAGGGTTCATAGTATGAATTTTTTATAAATCTAAGTTGTAAACATTGGGTAACAGATGTACCATTGCATGGCCAAAAAAGAATGGTAACTGTCACTGGAGAAATAAAACTGAGTTATTGTTTCCAGTTTCAAAAGAACAGCAACAAGTCTAAAAATCTATATGTGATCTTTGTCCTTTTTTCCCCTCAGACACCTGCACTCATCTAATGTTTCACTGAGCCCTGAAAAATAAATGCATAGCTTCAGTCTCCTAATCCATGTGGCTCCAGAGACCACTGTTACATGAGAACTTAAACTGATGATGCTGAGCGTCCTAGGGGCAGCTTAATCTTTTTTAATTCAAATCAACTGAGTCCCATGTGGCGCTAGGATGATACTCTATATGCTGCAATCAGACTGACCTAGACTTCTTGTGCTCTAAATGATTAATGAAACTGCCTCCTAGTTTGTTTCTATGGTGATCTGAAACTTGACACGATGTAGGAATCTGCCATTCACGCTGAATGAATCGAGGAGGAGGTAGCTCAGGAACAAAACTCTATCAGTTGTACAGGGGAGGCTGAATTTTAAGCCATTAGCTTCCTTGTACTTGGACTGTTGACTCTTGAAAATAAGAATGAGATAAAATATCCTAGTTAATATAGCCTTAATTGGGTAGTTTACTACTCAATGGTTTCAATATTACTGAAATGAGTTACTCTGAAACCAGTCTTGTGTACTTTCTTTTGATGGGCAAATGCAGGAGCAGTAGTTACAGCAGGTTGCGACTTTCTACAAGGAAGCCAATTCAACTGTCGAAGATCTGAAATGTGTTTAATACCGTAAATAATGATCTAAGAAAGAAAAAACTTAGTGAAAATTTGTTTTCAGGTTTTATTGAGTCCATGAAGAAGTCTTTGAGATTCCTCTGTCTCTGCATTTTAATACTGCCATTTCAAATATGGAGTGACATACTTCAAGTGTTCTGAGGGTTTTAGAGCCAATGAATGCTTTTTACTTTAATTTCCAGAGGGAGTACATTTCTAAACCTTTAAATATTTTAGATAATCTTTGAACCACTGATGAGTACCTGAACTTATGCTTAAGCCTATCTGTATTTTTAGGATAAAAATGATTGGGGAGAGCATTAATGAATTAGCTTGGCTACTGCACTAGCCACAACACTGTGAAGCCTGGTTCAAACTAGCTGCCTGAATTTTTTGCTTGGTGTCTGGGCCCAGTGTTGCAGCCTATACTGGATGCCAGGAAACAGTGCTGGGTTCAGCCAGTTAATAAAGCTGACTTGGTTGTGCTACTGCTTTAACTAGGCTGCCTTTAGAGTGAACTTCATCCTTCCTCCTGTTCCCAGGCAAACACTTTTGAGCACTCAATGAGTCAAACCTCAATGACCACCTAAAGACACAGGGTTTTCCTGAAGATGGTGAGAACAGTGGAGCCCTACAAGCTCTAAGTGAACTTGCTGGTGCTCTTTCTACCTCTTTTCCTTAGGCCTTTGCTGTTTCCCTTCCAAAATCCTGACTACTGAGCACACCATGTCTTCTTTTTTTGTTTTCACCAAAGCTTGCCTTTTCAACAACATGGGGAGAAATAATGCTGTTTTCTTCTTTCCATGTCTTTTTAAAGGGAAGATTGTTGCACTGCATACTTTCCTCTGGTGAGGCAATACCAGTACTGATCTCACAACATCTCTCAGCAGCCTTTCAGGAGGGCATAGCACACTGGAATCATCTCATCACTTCATCTGGAATCAATCACTGTAGGTCCACCAATGTCAAGAAAACTATGCTCATTTGCATCAGCATGTGACCTGGTCCTATCTTTCTACATCCTTTGGATCAACAATGCTCCCATTGGGATTCATACTCTCAGAGGAGTCTAAATCCAGTTTCTAACACATTGAACCAGTGTATGCCATTTTTCTTTCCAACCATAGAACTACTAACCCAAATTCATAACAACTCAAATTCTTTTGATAAGGATCTGGGGCATTTTTTCTTACCATTGCACATGTATTCAGAGTCTTTGCAGATGGTATATTTGGTATTATAACTCTTAGTGGATCAGTTAACTTTATAGAGGTAAAATACCTAATGTCTAGGGTTTTGGATGGAATATAATACACTTCACATCTTGAAGTGTGACTCAATACACATTGCACATTGTATTTCTTCAAATATCTTTGCAAATTCCATTTTGGGGTATTGCCAAATGAGAATATTATGCCACAATGGCTTGCATTTTTTTCTAAGCTCTGCTTCCTGGGTTCACATGGTACTGTAAGTGCTTCAGCTTCCATTTTTAGAAGAAAAGACAGAGAGCGATGGAGAACTTTTATGTCTAAACAACAAAATTTTATATGCTACAACCAAATTCCATTTTTAAGACAAAATATTTAGAGGAAATAAGACAAAATATTTAGATCCCCATATTTAGAGGATGAGTCTGAACTATTTCTGAACATCTTTAAATAGCAAAACAACTCTATGTGTACACATCTCACTGAAGTTCTCAGAAAGATTTTTAGAAAAATAAGTAATTTTTATTAAAAAAAAGTTTGTTAATTTTTTTTTCGTTAAAAAAAAGAAAGCAGGGAGAAAAGGAATTAAAATTGAATCAAAATATCCCTTTGGCTAAGCAGGCCACTTTGGAGGTGTGTGAGTTCTGCTCAGGAAAAGGGGCCTTTCCTGAGCTTCCCACATCCCAGGCCTAGAAGTTCAGTTTATTTTGCTGGCACTGTTTTGCTTTTATAGAAATAATTAAATATTTATCAGGCCAGCGGGAAAGGGGCAGTAACAGCCTTCTACTCTGAGTGCCCACCTGGGGTGCAAGAGATCTAGGTTCAAGTCATTACCTCAAGGCATACGGGCCAGATTCCTGCAGGCCATGTTCATAGATCAGTACTTTTGGGGTGAGTGTGCAGTGACAGAAGTGGCTGTAGCCCCTGTTCTTTTGATGCATAAAACCACCCAAGAAGGAGGCTAGGAGCTGAGCAGCAGAGAGAGCATTTACTTCTGTTCATCTCATTTTCAGATGTGAGCCTACATGACAGACCTTAGGGTTCCTCCTGTTAGTGTCACTTCCACATGCCCAGGGAAGCAGCACCCTGCCTGGGAGGGTGAACTAAGCTTGACTGCAGTCTCTGTGTGTGCGTCCTTTTCAAGCAATGAAATTAAACCTGAGCCATTAGGGTGAAAATGAAAAGTTTGTTTACATGGGTGTGAGGCAGTGTTGCCTCACCAAGGATCCTGCCAATGCAGCCAGGTGAATTTAATGCCACCTATCGAAAGCCACAGGGACACAAACATGTCATTCTCTGAGCTCAAGCCCTGGCCGCATTTTGGGGAAAAAAGAAGTTGTGCATGGGTCACCATATCTGTGGGACTCTTCTTCCTACATATGGCACATTCTGGGGAAACAAAAGCTTCACAGCCTCTTAGGAAGGAGGACACTTGCTCTCCTGTTGAATATTTCACAGCAGTGTGAGCGCCATGAGCCCTCTGCTCCTCCTGTCTAAAGGTTTTTCTAGGTGGCATTTAGCAAAATTCCATGCCTGTTCTTGAAGAAAACTATATTCTGTGGCATACATTATGAACGGAAGAGTACCTATTGCCAATTCAGGGAAACAGTGCCAGAACCCAGGCCTTGACAAGGAGGTCCAAACAGAATTATAACAATGATGTCAATGACCCCATGAGTCTTCATAAGAGAGAAACTCTCCAACATCCAGTGTGTCCAGAGTCCTTGCATTCACATTTCCTGCGACAGCATAGCTCAGGGCCTTGGTTAGGGCTCTGGGACAGTACTGGAACAAGAGTAGAATTAATTATTATATTATTATCACTACAATGACTCCAGTAATATTTGTCTCAGGACAACGACCATTTCCATTACTCTAACACTTCTTACCACATCTTCTGGAGGCTATGTAAGTAGAAAGGAAGGGCGAATCCTCAGTTTTGGAAAAGAGATGTGACAAACAGTGAGGTATTATACACTGGAGACAGCAGTCTGAAACCACCTACAACTGGGATATGCTTATATTACTGTAAATCTTCTGAGAAACCAGTAATCACAAATGAGTGCAGAGCTCCGCAATCTGGTTAAGGCAGACAGTTACCTACCTCTTTCTTGTACCGTTCCTGACACCCTAATTGCAGCTCCTGCACACTCTTGTTGGCTGCTGTGGGATAGCCCATCCTAGCACACAGAGTTACACAGCAGAATGTGGATTGACAGTGACTAATTATTTGAGTATGAATCAACAATGCAGCGCTGTGGCAAAACAAGGCAAATGCTCTGTATTGAGTCACATTAATAAGAATGTCACGCGTAAAAGAAATGAAGTAATTATTCTGCTCTACTTCACTTGATAAGCTTCAGTTGGAGCACTGCATGCTGTTATGAACACCACATTAAAAAAGAAATACACACTAATCGGAGAACTCAGAAGAGAACAACAAAAATGAGCAATGATTTGGAAAGTAACCCCTGTGTGTATGACTGTTCATACACACAAAAACACATGAAGTGTTATTAAAAAAAGAGCAATTATTCTTATTATCTTGATTCTATACTAATATACAGATTTAGCAGAGGAGAAATTGAAGTGGGCAGTGCCAGGAACAACATAGGTTATAGGCTGAAGCGCAAAATAGTAACAAAAATACTTTCAGAGCAAAAGGGTGATGAAGCTCTTGGCATCACCATCCATAGAAATGATCCAGACAAGCCTGGACAGTAAAACAGGCTGGAGGACAATTTTTTTTCCTCAAAATGTTCTGAAGTTTCCAAATTTATCTTCATGCCAAATCAGAAAAATGTCTAAATTCTCTGTAAAGGAAAATACTAGGAAGACTGCACACTGACCAGTTGTAACAAAATATGTTTACAATGTAATCATTTCCTATTACATGATGTTAAAGGACTATATATATATATATATATTTAATTATTGTCACTGTTACTAC
>VXAV01000603.1:38560-58572 GCA_013399715.1 Alectura lathami | reverse complement strand
CTATACCTGTTAGGAATTAAATGTAACAATATAACAAATAGGCGTCTGTTGGAAAAGAAGACTTGTAAATCATTAGAGACATGTGCAGTCCAGGCATCTTTGCTCTCAAAGCTTCATTGGAACAACATGTAGAAAGAAACAGCCAATATTTTAAAAGCAACAGGAAAAAAAATCTGTACATCATTTGATTTTTTTCTTCTGTAACAGCATCTTTACTTGCTTGTGACCAGATCATTAATCAAAAATTGGCAACATACAGCTTTAAAAACTGGCTTTTCAAGAATTCATTTCTTTGTTATACACTCAAAGAAATGTGCATTTTACATGTTGGAAAAATGCCCTCAGCTACAGCAAATAACATTTATACAAACCCTGGAAAGGCAGAATTCTGTATCTAGTAATAATGATATTTAGCATCTAACAGAAAGCCTAAGAAGGAACTTTAACATGTACTATTAATACCATGTATTTTAGATAGATATTGAGCACCCAGCTCCAGTGTGATGAATGTACACATAAACCTCAAAATTAGCCTTAAAAGCATATAAACCACTTCAGTTGTTAAGATTTTCTAAAACCCACGTGTGTGGGTAATATCACTAAAAGCAGGTATGTTGGATAAAAATGAATGATGTTCCTTTTCTAGTATAAACCCAGGAGTTCATCTTCCAGTGTTGTTTATAAATAGAAGAGAGTCAATTTGGTTAGGATCTGCAGGACGTTTCAGTACTCCATTTAGATAATGACAACATTTTTAACACAGCTATCACTCATTAGGTCAAGAGGTTGTGATTAATCAAGAACTGTTTTGGTTTAGTCTGATAGACATCTAGTCTCTTTAGTTTACAGTTGAATGAAGATGGCTTCAACAGTTTACAGAATGAGCTGCAATGATACATTAGACCAAAATGGAGATGGAAGAGAGATGTGTGATCTATTTTAACCATTCCATTTGCATTACAATGTGCTGTGTGTGAATTAGTCTAGGCATTGCTAGAGTAAATTAAAATCTGCTGGGAATGTGTGCATGCATTACACAACAGGAATGCACTGGCAGGTTACGGCTAGAAGTCTGCTGAATGTTACCAGGCAATATTGTTGGTGTTTGGACTAAAAGAGGAGAGTTTTGTTTTAATAACAATGGACCGGCTGGTTAATGGCTGACTGAGAGATGAGAGAATTTGAGGCCGAATGGGTTATGACAGAAAAATCTCATGAGAATGTCTGTTTCCATGGTACTTTGGGACCAATATCCAGACCAAGGCAGTATAGGTCTGTTTATAAGAACTGCAGAATGAGCAATCACACTCTGGGTGATGAAAGAATATGAAATAAATTCCCAAGCACTTGACTGTGGTATAACGTCTTATGGTACTGTAAAATCTGAAGGACGTTTTCTAAGAATATCTACAAGCATTTTAGTATCATCAAGCGCTGATTCAGTTTACTGTATAATCACAGAGGTCTTTCCTTTAAAGAAACATCTCAGACAGCCAAAAGAGTATATTTCAGGGAAGCAGTGGGTGCTCAATAGGAAATGAGAATGTATTCTCAGCTACACACTCTGTCCATGATGTGCACACCTTTCACAGCCCACAATCACATTTGCAACTGACAGTCAGCACTTCTTCTGAGTAACATCTTCATAAATCAAATTGATACAGCAACTTTTTATTGTCCACCCTTGCATAATCAAGTAAATTAACCCATATTAAGTGCAAATGCAGAGTAAATGCCTTAAAAATATCATATAGTACTATACAGTTTTCAGCTTTTCCAATTCACAATGCTATTACATTCCTGTATTTCTTTCTAATAAAATAGATGAATCTGAAGTAATTTTTCTTAATGCATATACTTTGCAGGATGCAGCCCAATGTGGTACTGTTGCCTTCTTCCATCTCCTGATCACATACAAACAGAAACACATGCTTGTATGCTTGCTTATGTGCTTTCTTTCAAATGATGCTGATAGGTCTAAAGCAAAGTAGCACTAGGTAAACAAATAGAAATCCCTCAAAAATTTCTATAAAAACAAATCGCACGTGATAAGCACTGCACATGTGTTTTCTTTAATGCTACAAACCAACACAAAATATGAATAGTTACAAAGTACACTCTGGAGTTTGTGTAACCTCCCATATTGTTATTGACTGGAGACATCTGAAAAAATACAGTGACGATGTGTTGTAACTAACATTACAGATTTCCCTGATTTTAATTAAAGAACATGCACAAGAAGGTCAAGAAACTGGATAAGTACAGCTTTATAGTTTTATGACAGTTTAAAAACTACTTTCATTAGCACTGATGAAGAAAATCCAGTAGGCTTTGGTGATCCATCACTACCCATAGCCTCCTCCAGACTGAAACACCCTCCCAAGGCAGGGAATTCCTCTTTGCGACATTCACCCACTCACTCTCACTTGTGCTGTCCTTGGGGACCCACTTGTCCTGTTTTTGGCATGACTCAACTTCTTGTTGAGTCGACCTTTGCCCTTTTAAATGAAAGGGTTTCATGCTCTGGAAACTGGCAGTGACTTCCACTGAACTAGAATGTTATTCTCCTACAGGAACACTGAAGAAATGTAGCACAATACTTGCTTTAATTATTGGAAAAATAATATACTTTAGGAAAAGGAAATACTGGGTAGACCTAAAGCTCCTAAGTAGAGTACATCAAAGGGTGCATTATACATGGCTGGAGGATTAATGTCCATTTATCTAATGATCTAATTAATGTTTTTATAATTTAGCATGCTATTAGAGAGATTTTAGTGAGAACAATACTTTCGGATAAAGTCACAAATTCTAATCATTAAGAAGCTGTCTTTCCTGATCCTATTAATAAAAAGCATATTCCAAGTAATCTTTCGAAAGTCGGTGCTTTCAGAATATACCAGGAAGGCAGGAGATAATTTTTCTCCTAATTTTCAAAAGAAACCTCTTGGAGACCTTAAAATAAAAGTGTTTCAAGAACAGCAATATTTCCTGAACTAATGCACAGGGCAAAAAAAAACAATAAGTGAAAGGATTTAAACAACACAAATGGAGGATTTGCACAGGAAAGAGGAATTTTAGTACAAAAAAGGTGCATCAAAGGGAAACAGGCTGCTAAGAAGACAAAACAACTTACACAGTGTAATCATTCCCAACTTAATTCTTTCTAACATTTGATAAGATCTGGTGATAGATGCTGTGAAAAAGCCCCTAAGGATCTCATTGTCTTCCAATTAATAGTGTCACCAGTATTTTGGATAAGGAGTCAGTTCCATGCACAAATTAAACAGATGTAACTGCAGAATACTGAGGAACAAATACAAGCTCGAAAGAAAAAACAGATTATTTAAAAGCGCTGATATTTCCAGGATTTCCCTGTACTATTTGCTCTGCCATGCATGTGTGGGGTGATGTAGTTCAAATTTGCCCCAGTGGGGCTCCACCACACCATGACAACCTTCCCTTTGCTTATGGTTAGTAGGAAGGCAGGATACAAATTACTCCTTATTACATAATGCTTCGCAGTACGAAAAAGGAACAGAAGTTTCAGCAAAGAATTTTGGGACAGATTTAAAAAAACGTGCAGGTATCTTATTCCCCAGTGAACTAATGAGAGTCTACCTTCGAACTCTGACCCTTGGCCCTGCTGCAGAACATATCTGGCTTTTGCTCCTGACATCACCTGACCATGTGTTTGTCAAAAGTAAAAGATACCATTATTTTTGGGCTGACATCAAGACTTTCACAGCCCAAACTGACTGACTTCAGGGATGATTTCCCAGCAATATACTGTGAATAAAAACACAGGCTCCTATTCTTGAAGTGGCTTGGATTTGAGGTTTGGGCCTTTGGTGGTGAAGAGGCGTTGACCCTGCACCTGAAGCCACACTGCTCTCTAGAGCTGGCTGGGGGCCTGGAGCAGGGCTGGAGGCAGAGGGGACTGGAGGAGGCTGGATGTGCAGGTGATGGAGCGGTCACACTCCCATGGTAGCCCACAGGGGTTGTCCTTCAAGGGCAACAGGGTGCCTATTCCAGGAGAAGTGACTTATGGTATCTGCATATCAAAATGCAAACATGTACCTTCAGGGAGGATTTTAAAATCACTGATTTGGAATTTTTGGGCCTTGAAATTCTTGACAAAAAGTCAAAAATTTGGATATTTTTATTCAAAAATTGTTCATGGTACTTTTTATTGGCATGCTGTTTGTGCCAGGGATAATATAAGAAAGAAGTGTTCTGGTTTATAAACAGCTGGCTGAAGTAAAACAACTGCAGCATCTCTAAAACTCTCTACATAAGGCTCAGAAAGCCCTTTGCAAATATTAGGGAATTAACCTTTATATCAGCAGTAGTATAGTGGGTATCTTATTCCCATTTTTATGGAAGGTGAAATTAAATGAGAAAGATGCTGTCTTTGTTAATGCTAAGTTTCTACCTGGCATTAGAGAGAAGTTTCCCCACTTATTTTATGCCCAATGATACATTACATCTAGTCCATCACATGATCTCCACAGAGATCATCTCCTGCCTTCTCAGCAAACAAACAAGGAAAAACTCGTACTCAAGAACCCTTACAACTGCTCTGAAGTGTGAACTTCCTCCCTGTGCAGTATGTCATTAAATCAGTTTGCACAGGGTAATTTGCAGAAGATAGCTTTGGGAATACCATGGGAATTAGCAGGAGACTCAGCAGTTAGGATAACAGCTAAAATGAACCAGAGTAAGCAGCTGAGTACGAGCTCATTGAGATTTTACCTTATGAGGGACCTTCCCCCCTTGGATCTTCTAAGAGAGGCAGCCACCTCATGCTGGCCAAGACTGCCCACGACATGATGCGGCAAGAGCTGTGACTGTGGACCTGTGTGCGTGGACAACTGAGCCAAAAAGGTCACATAATCTGCAGGTCTAGGTTTTAGGTGAATGGAAAAGCAGAAAGAACTACAACTACTGTTTCTCACAACAGTGCTTGTTTAGGTTTTTGCATCCTTTATGTGAAGTAGTAATGAGCTAGTCTTTTCACTGCCCTTTGGAAATGCTAGGGACTTGCAAAGCCCCTGCTCCTTTCTGCTTCTCCATTGTATTTGGGCTGCTCAGGTTCAATGTGAAATATTATTTGGAATGTTTCTGGACTTCATTTTCCAGAACAGACATTGCACAGTAGAGTTAGAACTCTGCCTGCACAACAGAAAAATAAACTGGGCTAAGGTGTCTTCAGTTCAGCAGTAATGGAGTGGGATTTCATTTAGTTTAGTTGAATACTATCACTTGACAGAAAGAACTGTGATCTCTAAGGAAGAGATTAAAATTTGTGGATCTAATGCAAACTATTTTAGGTTTTTAATCAGTCTCCTGGTGAACTATATTTATTAAATTTGTCAGACAATCATAGAATATACCACTTGTGTAGAAACTAGCTGGCCACTCATCTGCCTACTAGCTATTGCATTCTACAGATAAAAAACAATCCAACAATGCAAAAAAAAAAGCAGCATTCAAAACTTTGAATTTGATGCACATCATCTGATTAACTTTTCCTTGAGCTTGGAGAAAAGTGTAGTAAGTGGAGAAATATCTGTAATTTACAGAGCTCTTGCCAAATTATGCAGTTGATCACACCCAGAGTTGTCCTCGAATGTATTTTGCTGCAGGGAGGACCTGGCAAAGTGCATTATTTGGGAAGAGAAGGGAAAGGAAGAGAAGAAAAAGAAGGGAAAAGAAGGCAAGGCAACTTGAGGTAAGGTAAGCAAAAGATGTTTCTAACTCTACTTTTTTCAGTCTGTGCTAACATAATTGGCCATCTACTGGACAAAATATTACTTCACCAACTTAATAACATGGCTGCACATAAAAAAATCTTTTCATGCTGCAGCTTTGCTTCAAACTGTTAAGTTTTTCTTATTAACAGCAATAAAATGAAAATCAGCTCACCATAATTCCTCTCATCAGACCACAGCGACTTACAATACGTAACCTGCTTTGGAATTCTGGTAACCTCATTGGTTTTTGGTGGATACTATTTGTGCTTCCAAATACACAAACATGATCCACACATCTATATGGAAATTTTTTTGGTGGACATTATTAGAATTTTGTATTGTTTATGTCTAAACTTACATTTCAAAACTCTGCAGTCATACAGAAGAAAAAGACTTTTCACCTTATAAATCGTCAATTGCAATTTCATACATGGGCTTGGTTTAGCAACAAGCACTCCCAGCTGAATTTCAATTTTTTTTTTTTTCTGCAAATACTCAAATGTATACTAGTGATGGGATACAGACATCAGAAAGCAAGAAGTAAAACCAAATTAAGGATACTGACCAGCTTTGTTGCTTTATAGGTTCTTTGACAGAAGAGTTTTGAAAAACAAACATTTTAAAACTTACAGTAACACAAGAAAAAAAGAAGAAATCTGTTTTTTTTTTTTTTTTTTTTTTCCTCCCCATACAGGATGCTAAGGACAGTGCCTTGGCCCTTGAGGCAGCTCCCTGCTGTTGAATCAAGCTTTAGCATTACCTCCATGGCTTCTGGTGAAATGTGCCATTCCTCTCCCAGCTTGTCTGAAGTAAGGATGTGGGGCAAGGCACTGCAAGTGTCCAAGGAGCAATTGCCCGCAAATATTTCAGGTCAAATGCAAAGATACTCAGTGCAACCAGCCTTAGGAAAGTGCTCAGTGAGTGGTTTTAGTTCATTTATGCCCATAGATATTCTATGCCAGCCCATTTTCTCCTTCCTCAGCTCTCCCTGGTTATTCATTTCTTTCCAATGAGAAGTGACCTCGATCTTGATGCAATCAGGGCCACGTCAGGCAGGAGGAGAACCTTCAGGTTCCCAGATAAGCCTCTATCTGTAGTGTACAACTGCACTGGTGGGTTGTGCTGCCGTATCGTATTGCAAATTCATGTCTAATTTGACCCTGAGGTCTCTGTCAGAATTGCTGCTTTCTAGGATTCGCCCTCCCTTTGAATGTCTGTGTTTCAAATTACATTTCCCTGGGTGTACTGGGTTACATTTTCCCATGAATGCCACTGTTATTTTCCAGCTCCATATTTTTAATCACCCTACTTCCACTTTTATTACCTCTGTCTTTGGTGATGCTTGCAGCTCCTTCAAATAAATGTGAATAAGGGCTCTGAAAATAGGATTATACGTGACTTTACTCTTTGTTATTAAAATGGTCCAGCATCCTTTCTCTCCCTCTGTGCCTTATTGAAAACATTCAACAAAAACCAGGAAATATCCTCTACATGACACAGACTGTCAGTTTGTCCATTTACCAGTCATCATTTGTATCTCTATAGTATCCCTCAGTTTTAGAGTCCGTTTTTAAGCAACCAATAATGCCAGTTGGAAAGTATTTGAAGAAAGAGGTCTCAGAAGACTAAGTGTCAATATCTCAATGGATTTAATATACTGAAAACTGCCTTATTTTCTTAGGCTACTAATTTTGGGATATTTTGTAAAGGAAATCTCTCATGTGATGAGTCATCTGTTTTCCACACATTCCTAGCTCACAGGCAACATCCCCTGAGGCCTGGAGGCTGATGCAGCAATCAGTTACAGAGGCAGCAACCAGCTGAACCTGGCCAGAACTGGGCACAAGCTTTTGTGAAGTAAAAGTTTAGCTTTCTGTTGGCTTTGATGACCATTGCCTTGACTACAGCTAATTTGTCACTAGGATTTCTTGTATTCTTTACAGTTCTGCTTTCATTGAATACTTATATTTCTGTAATAGTCCATCATCCAATTCAAGAAAACTATACTCTTCTTACTTTGACTAGATGATCCCAAAATATTTGTAAGATTTTTTTTCCCTGACTAATCCGAAGAAGACCTCAAGCTTCCTTTCTGTGGCCTTTTAAATGATCAAAATGTTAAGCTACTAAAACTCCAGGGTAATGTAGAAAGTAATCCCTAATAAAGAAATTCTGAACATAGATAAGTTTATATTCTTAGAACTACTAAGGCAGCTTTACAGAACAAAACAATAAGATGGGAAAACCTTAAGTATATTTAACATATAGTAATAATAAGCAGTAGATGGAAAATAATATCAGCGTTATACAAGTAGTGCTAAATGGAGGGACAAGATCTCAGCCTTTTCTACTGTGTATCTTGTGTGCCAGGATAACTGCAGAAGCTCGCAACAGTCATTTCATCACACCTAATATTTAGTTTAATATCTAGTTTGGTTTGGATTTAACAGCCACCGAACTATACCCATTGCACTCTGGACAAGATACTTCTGAGTTTTCATGGCTTTTGAGAAAACTGAAGTTACTCAGAAATCAGAATCAGATAATGCATTGGCTTCACTGATTCAAGGTGTTTTCAAGTTTTATCTCCATTTTCCCCAGTCCCTTCAATTCAAACTAGCTGAACCGATCGTTGCTATAATTTTCAGTGAAATGTTTTCAACAAAATTTCAGCATGGCAGAAAGTAAACGAAAGCGGATTAGTGCTGAAAACTAGACAGACAAAAGCATTCATTTCTCAGTAGAATCTTGTGTACATGAAACGTCTCTCATAATAATCCTTTCAAAAGCCATCCTCTCTTTACACGCTTCTGACCCCTTGTCCACGGCACTGCTTGGCCTGGACCTGTTGTAAGGACTGCTGCCTTTTAAACCACGGGGCTGGCTGCAGGATTCTGCTGTGCCTTTGCTGCCCTGCACAAGTTTTGCAACAGCTAGGAGGGAGAAGCCATGTCAGGCTTCCCTCAGTGTTGAACATAACCAGGATGACCATAACAATCAGAGCTTTGGCAGCCTCATTGATTAATGCATGATCCAGGTCTTGCAATGATGAAACATAACAGCATCAGCAGCCACTGGTATTTCGGTTGTCTGAGTTTCCCAAAAGTCAAATGTTTTGTTCATAAAGCGTTAAAAAATTAAAAAACAGAAAAAAAAGAAAAAAGTAAATAAAAAGGGAGAATACATCCCATCGTCCCATTCCCAGAGGACAGATTCTCTTTTGCTCTAAACCCAGGAATGTCATTGAACTGACACCAGCAGGACTGTGCCTAGAATCACATCCCTAATCCAGTGTTTTAAGGTAGCTCTCAATGTCAAAAGAAGGCAGTGGTCGTGTTCTGTCCCTCCCAGTTTCAGCAGGGCCAGGACTCCACCCAGAATATTTCCATTTCTTTGAGGGAAGAATTTGTGTTCACCTATTTGAAAAAAAAATACACTGACTTGCTGAAAGTGCTGCCTGTATTGAGTGTGGCAGCACCAGAAACAAACCATTGGCTGTATTAATCCTCACTGGTGTTTTTTTTAAATAAAATTGTAGATAGATTTTTCCTCCATCTATATTTCTCATTTCTGCGAAAACTTAAACATGCTTTAAACCTAATCTGTGTGCACAACAGAGTTAAAATCTAAAATATCACAAATCCAAATCCCTATGCCGAGGGACTTGAGGAGAGAAACTGCTAAATGCTTCTTGTCAGTTTAGAAACTACGCGACTGCTAAACCCACTCATTTCAGAGATTTATTTTGCTAGGAAGGATTTTAATCTTCGCATTTCAGTTCCTCAGAGGAGGCAAAATCTTCCAAGTGTGGAGTCTGCAGCAGCGTTGAATCAACTATTGTAATACGCTGCCTCTTAAAATACTTCAGGGTAGTCAGGCATTAGGAAGGCTCCTATTTTGTGTGAACTGATCAAATACAGATGTTGCCAAAGAGTTGACCTTATTGACCGTGACTTAACTAGAGATTGAATGGCAGACAGACGGTCAGTAGTAGGGTGAAACTATGTTTTGGCGGTAGGGTGTAAATGTATATACAGTTTACAGGATGTGAATGACACCGAGCAAACATCTGTTCTATTGATAAATACTTGCTTTACTTCCAAAAATTCTTATCCCAGGGAAACCCGGTAAGAATAAATATTGCCCAGTTTTGTTAGGCGTTTTGTGTGCATGTCATGCTCTTGGAAAACTTGAAAAAGAAAAATATTAAAAATGGTACTAACATTTCTCTCTTCCTGCAATATCAGATTTCATATAAAACTCATCAGCTGAGCTGAGTATTAGTCTTGATCAATGGCAGGAAACCAGGGGATCAAATGTTAATAAATCAGAAACAGATACCTCCACTTGAGCAGAAATATTTCACTAACCTGAAAAATAGGGCAAATTATTTCACAACTTTTATATGCATATGCCCCGAAAAAAAAAACAACAAACCCTTTTCATAAGGTTTCTTAAAAGCTGAAACAAAGGACTAATATAGAGAAAAAACAAGTTAATGAGGTAATGACCATAGAACATGCAATCAAAGAGTCCTAGGAACATCTTCATTTTCTCTTGGATTAACATAATGAAACCAGACTAAATGAAAAGGCTTTAGCTAACACAACACCAATACATTTCTATGGCAAATTAGCTCTGTCACACTGCTATTTGGTCCTTGGGTGGGGGTAATGAAATAATAGAGTAGGCCTGTTTCAATGTGTGCCTTCACTCAAGCACTAAAGAGCAGCATCACAGTTCCGGTTCTGGTGTGCAGGAACGTGATGCCTCTGATAGCGAGAAAGTACGTAAAGGCACAATTGCCAGCTTTAACTTTGTTATTTTTAAGTTATAGCACCTAGCTATTTTATTTCAAAGCTCCTTAAATTCATTTCAGATAAGCACCCTTGCAGTGTGGTCTTCTCTTTAAATTGAAACTATTTGCTCCTGTGCATAGCCTGCTAAATTTAATTAGAAAATCCTGGTAGACCAGCAGGACAAAATTTCCTTTCCTTCCTATTTTCTCATTCCACAATCTATCACCTAGAGTAATTAGGACCAGCGAGGGATCGTCTTCACTGGATTAACCTTAGCTAAATTGTATGCAGTCAACATGTGCTCTTTTGATTAACTTGAGCCTGGACTGCTGCCTGTGGTACACCCACCTTGTAATTCTACACACTTAATTAATTTCAGATGAACAGTGAGAGGGATAAGTTAAATTCTCCAATTAATAAACTGATATTAGTTAATGCATTTTAGCTTAGCTTCTTATTCTCTTCCTGTGCAGGGATAGGAAAAACAGAAAATAAGAGGGAGATGGAAGCAAGAAAGCTTTGCCAATAAGCTTGCTGCAATGACTTTTCAGGGCCTGATCCTGATGTAGTCTAGCAGATAATTTTCCCCCTGACAAGGAGAGGAATTTTGGCCGCAGAATCAATCCCTACATTTAAAGTATTAAATGCAATAGGCAGGAACAGGATTTTTTTCTTTCAAAATGATAAATAAGCATTATTTAAAACCTCCTCACCTTAACTCAGTTTTCCATATGGTTTCACTCATGCGTGGGTCTTCCTTGTTATTAAAAAAAAATATTATAATGTCACTGGCTATGGGCCCAATCCTCCAGGCCTCAGTCCCACAAACATATTTTCCTCCTCTCTATTGTCATTGGGAGCTGCCTAACAGCCTTGTCTTGCATACATTTGCCCAGATAAGTAACTTTGCTATTGAATATAGCCCTAGTGAATTCAATAGTATTTATCAGAGGAGGAGAATTACTTATGTAGAAAAATATTTGCAGGAATAGGCCCCCAAACTGCTATTGGAAACATAAAGAAATCAGCACTGACAAAGAAAGACAGGACGAAAATATAACTCTAGTTCTTTTTGACTGGAGTTGACTCGGATGGTAACGGTAAAGGAGGACACTTACTCTCCTCTGAGTAAATTGCACTGAACACTGAATTTCTCACTTCTAACATACAGCTCTGCAGCTCTGCTGAAGTTTTTCTCCAGCATCGGTAAACATGTGGTTTCAGTAAAACTGATAGGATTAACATTAAATGCACATTTAAGTATTTTCCTGAAACGGAGATTGGCTGTTCAGCATCTTTTAGGATTGACTATTGAGTGAGAGCAAAATCAAGCCCACAGAAAACAAAGTTTTTTTCAGGCAGATGTGTTTTTAAAATTAATTGTGTTACTGTAAATTCATTCACAGTTTTTCCTCTGTAGAAATTGATACTCTAACAAATGCTGCCAGAAACAAATCTTACATGCATACCTCTATTTATGACATCTCTAAGTTATCCATCAACACTTTTGCTTGCACACAGCTTATATTAACTTCCAGTACTTGACTTTTCCTCTAGGAAGAATAGTAATAAAAGGGTTCAGGCAATAAGATGGCCTAGTAAGAATTTTCTTCCTAATTAATATTTTACTGCTTCATCAAATCATCAAACACCATTTTGTTACACACAGAAATTTATTATAAATAAGCTGCTGATTTGATTTATAGCTTTTCTAAAATCATAAGGAGATTTATTGATCAGATAAAATTTTCAAAACATCAGCTGAGTTTATGTGACTTTGTCCTTCTGCAAAAGGTACTTTGGCACCTTAATCAGTTTGGTAATCTCCCAAGTCACGTGGATACCTTGGACAATTTTATCTCCCACATATAATTCTTTTTAAAAAAATCAGACAGAACAGTTTGCATAGTAAAATCCCTTATGAGAAGGGAGGAAGTAGTGATATATAGTCTTTAAGTAAAATTGTCAGCATTTTGGGTCATTTTAAAACCACAGAACAGGAATGTATGCAAGTCTTGCCAAATTTCCCCCAAATTTCCTTTGATTATATACATTTCCAGCAAAAAATATAATAAGCTTACGTTTTTAAAGGTCTGTTTACAAACAGTTGGAAAGATGCAAG
Source organism: Alectura lathami (assembly GCA_013399715.1). Taxonomy (NCBI): domain Eukaryota; kingdom Metazoa; phylum Chordata; class Aves; order Galliformes; family Megapodiidae; genus Alectura; species Alectura lathami. The sequence continues at coordinate 45,895 of VXAV01000603.1, read as the reverse complement.
GAATACTTGTGGCATAGAGCAAACAATGGAGAAAGCAGAAAATAAAGACTTAATGCCGACTCACCCTGCAGCCAGCTAGTATGCAAGATCTTATGGCTCAATACATTGTTTTTATTAGTGTCAAGTGCTTGATTTAGAGTAAGACCTAGTCACCTTACTGAGAGATATTTTTCCTGGGGTATATGCACGTATCTATTTATCTATTGAGTGTGAGTATGTATATACACACACCTAGCAGTAGGTCTGGTTAGTGTCGGCTTGACTGGGAGAGGATGTTAGTAATTACTATTTCTCTAAACACTACTTTAGCATAGTTTAGTGTATCAGCTGGCTTCTGCTGCCAGAAGGACCTGTGCTGTCTACTGGAAGTGACTGGAAAGCCAAAAGGCACAATAAGGCCATTCCTGTTCCCATTCCTGTTCCCTTTCCCCTTCCCCTTCCCATTGAACTCAGTGGCATTTTACTGGTGATTCAACAGAAAAGGGTTTGCACCCTGGATCCTGGTCCTCAGGGCATGGTCAGTGGCCACTGGGTTGCTGCGGAGAGGGGCTGGGGCAGTAGAGCTGTGCCCACACCACTGGCACCCGTCTGGCCAGCTCTGTTGGAGGAGAAACTAAGTTTTAAGTGATGCTGAGAACAGCAGCCCTGGTGATCCTGCTGGAGTTGGGACTGTCCACAGACCTGCACAGTGGTGCTTTCAAAATGGACTTTCTCTCTTCCCTGTTTATTCCTTCTGAAAAGTTTTCAAGGGATCACACTGGAGAAAACAAATGTGAGCTAAGAACTCTGATGCTTCAACCCCTTGTGCACTTGTTTTTCCCTTTTGTGGGCAGCATTTCTACTGTTTTACAAATGGACTGGGTGAGGTTCTTGTGCATTGACATGAAGACAAAAAGCAGCCTGCATGTGTTAGTGGTAGAATGAGTCCATATTAAGAATAGCTTCTGGTCTTACTTTTTATGAGACCAGTAAATCAAGAGCATGAAAGAAAAATATGACATTGCTGTTTTATGCGGTGTCTGCTACACAAAAATTTTCACGTGCAAGAATGACAGAGAAAAAAATAAGTAAAATGTATCTTCCCCTCCACCCATTTATTATTTTATGGTTAGGTCACTTTTTGATCTCTTTTTTAGCTCTGAGGAGTTCCTTGAAATAACAGTTTTGAGGGTTTTTCTGGTGGTCTTTATAGTCCCTTTCCCATGGAAAGAAAAAACTTGTATGTAGACATACTTCACGACACACACCCTTCACCTCTTCTCTGTATGTGGTGTTTTTGTAAAACAGTTATTTTCGTTACATGCTTGAGAGCTTTTCACAGTGTATCAACAACAGGAATGTTACACACTTTTAATTTTTACCTTGAAGTATTCCTACATCAAACCATTAATCTCTATTGTTCAGTTTTGACTACAGTATTATTTAACAGTCTATTAAGTAAAAAGAAATTTAGAGAATATATAAAAGGCTCGATATTATTCTGATGACAGCTTCTTGGTGGTCCATCATATATAAAACTAGGTATTAGGAATATGCTTCAAACTGACACCATAACATATATTTCATAGTTGTTAAATTTAATTGTATAAATAGTTACTGACTACATTTGGATTGTTTTAAAAAAAAAGTGAATGTGTAATAAATCACCTCATGAAAAAACTTCAGGGAACATCTTCAGCTACCGTGCTAGAGACAATCTCCAGTTTTTGTCAATACTACCTAAAGCAATTAGCTCTGGTATCGAGGAAATTAGAACCTGATCCTTCAAGTGTTTATACATACGAGCAGTCCCACTGGGACCAATCAATATCTTCTGTAGTCATGGAAATATTTGCATGCATATGGTTAATCATAATATGGTTTTTCAAGAAAGGAGGCTATTTTTCTAACAAAAAGTCATTTTTAGGGTTCAGTCCTGCTGGGCCTAAATTTTGGCAAAACAAGCCATATAAGTAAGAGCAGGCTTTTGGACAAAGGCAAAATAAATTCCGATGGCAGTAAACATATTTTTCCTTTTAGCACAATGACTGCTTTTAATATTAAATCTTACACTTGACATGAATAACCACCCAGTAGGGTGATACAGAATACAGGATAACTCAGGCATTAAGTGATTTTTCTGCAGTCTACATGGTGCTTTCAATATTGACATGCACTCTGTTTTCTTCCAGTTGTTTTCTTATAAGAAAATGTTATGTCTTGGTTCAGAACAGAATATTCCTGCACTGAATGAGAGCTGGAAAATGGAGTGCCTTTTACATCAGACCATTTCTAAGCTGTAGTGTAACTGGCACTATTTACTGAATGACTGCCACCAAAGGTAGAGGAAAGATAAAGCTGCTGCTTTCAATTATGCAATCATGACTGTAAGAAAGCAAAGCTGTAGAACTGGGATGGAAATCATTATATCTGATACACCATGTCAAACAACAATAGTGTTTGTGCTAATCACATTTTAGAACAGTGCTATCATAGTTGATTTTGTTATAAAATAGAAAACAATGAACAATAAAGTCTTCTGACCTATCCCAAATAGTACTATTTAATCAACTTGGTTTAAAATCATAGTTGGTTTAGACAGTAACCCAATGTACCAGTTCTGACAGCTTCTCTGCATTTACTATTTGAGAAAACAATCTTGAAACTAAATCAGACTCTTACCAAGAAGTCTGCAGTAATGACAACCTGATATCCACCCAGCTATCAAACATCGTGGCTTGCTTTAGATTCATCCATTGCATTCACAGTTATACAGAACAAAGCCACAGCTATTGGACTTCTAACAGCTCTGTTGGGGGGACTCCCACCCAGTAGATGCTTCAGCTCTCAGTGGTCTGTGAGGGGCTGAGACCTTCCAGACCTGGGTGTTGCTGAGGACTGAGCACTCTAACAATCCACCTCAGACATATGAGAACCTCTGAGATCACGTCCTTCGCATCCCCTGATCAATATTGGGTCCTACTTCCAGAGCACCCCAGTGCTGTTTCTCCATCATTTGCCATGCCCTGCTCCCTACTTCCCCTGGGGGACTTCCCTGCCTGGCCCTGTCCTCCCCTAGAGGAGATCCCCATCCCCACCTGCCTACTCTAGAGGGCACCTCTGTCCCTGCCTGGCCCACATGGTTCAGCCTGTGCTGTTGCCAGCTCAGGCAGTAAATATACAAGTAACTTTAATAGTCAGCGTGGTGGAGGCTCCAAATCCTTTCAAATGTCACTCATAATCTCCAAATCAGGACAACTTAGAGAGCAGTCTGACTACGAAGCGAGGAACAAACTACTGTTTAAATATCAGCAAAAAGACTTGTTGTATGGTTGCTCATAAAAACTGGAAACTATCAAATTAAACAAGGTAAACCCTAAGGAAGAGCTAGGAATCAGATTGTCTTTAGAAATGATTTAAATCAGAGGGGTTTTACCTCTGAAGATCATTGTTTCTGCTTCATAACTGAAGAACGGTTTGAGACAACATATTTGTCTGTCTTCCTAATTAGATCTTCCAATCTCATAAAAGGTTCTAGATCTGACAGAAAACTTGGTATTTAAAATAAAAGATGTGTTTTGTTCCTGTACAGATAAATTCCAAAGTGATTTATGAAGTCAATAACAGCATTCATACAAGATTAAGTTTCTAAGTTCTTAATCATTCCAGATACCAAAATATCACACACTTTGTTAGTTCTTTTAGCAAATATTCAGCTGCAGTATCTCAGCATAATGACTTTATTTGGCATTCTTATTTTCCAGAAGTTTTTTTCTTTTTTTTTTTTTTTTTTTTTTTTTTTTTTTCTTTTTTTTTTTTTACCTTTTCATGACCATTTCCTATAAACAGATATATTATAAGTAACATACTTACACTTCAGGAATGTCTTCATTTTTATCCTGGCATTCACATCTGTCCTTGTTTAATGCTCTGCTGGTGGTCTGGCTCCATGGTATGCCCACTGCAATGTTCATCTTAAACAATATTTACATTGATTAGGGCTCCCAGCACACTGGTGACACTTATTAGAAAATATTCTGGAATAACAGTGAACATCTCTAACTGTTTTCTTTCTGAGCCTCTATTAATGTACTGTTTAAGAGTATAAACAATTGATTGCCAAAATGGCAATCTGACAGAGAAAAACATTGTGAAAATCTATAATATAAAGCCTCTATGTGCAAAACATGCAGCTGATAAACATGCAAGGAAAATGCACACTGATACATTTTTATTCATATTATAGTAGTATCTGTTACAATTCTGAACACTTCCTTTTATGCTTATACAGAATAAGACCCTCTTCTGCCACTGAAATCTTGTAAGCCTAATAAATACAACATAAAATTGGAGTGAGAAAGCATATTTGTACAGACAAAACTACAGCAAGATCAAATATTTTGCCTTCATCACCTAATATGCTTGTCATATAACCAAATTGGTATCCTTACTCCGTAATGGTAAGGAGGAAAAATTAACATCACCCATTAAAAAAAATAGCACTGATTATCAATTTGTCATATGAACAAAAGTATTACTGCTTTCCTCAACATGGGCACTGTGCATTAGTGCTGAGTAATTTATACCTGACATAAATAGCCATAGAGGAGAGCATACAGCATTACGGCCATCTTCTCCATGTGTCTGGCCAATAAAAGCATTCAACCAGTGGCTAATATTTCTTAAACTGCTATATCCTGCCTGAGCTGGGACCCCATTGTCTGCTGTGCATTAGCAACATGTCCTTCTCAATTTATTCATCAACCATAAGTCTATTAACATGAGGCCAAGTCCTAGTTATGAAAGTGGTTTGAAATGTTTGCTGAAATTATAGATCAAAACCCATGCTTGATTACTCCATCATTTTAGATTTGTCATGCATAAACATGAGGGTTACAGATTGTCCTGACTCTAGTAGTTTGTTGAGTCAAGAAAATTTCTTTTCCCAGTGAAGATGTACCAGTGATGGTCTGCTGCTTTGAGCAGTGTGTGCATTAACACACTACAGAGAACATCTATGAAGATGCACATCCACCCTTAGCTCTGACAGCTCCTTAATATTCAAGATACATTACACTTGCTCTTTCTTCTGAAGACATTAGGAGCTGGAATTAAATCTATAAAACACTTCTAAGGGTGAGAAGAGTCTGAAGCATGCTGTGTCTGTGGGGTGGCTGAGTCCAAACTGGGTACTGCATTTTGCTCTGGATGGGAAGAGCTCCCTAGAAGTCTAATGGTCTTTTCTAATTGTGAGGGCCTTAGCTACTATATTGGGAAATATGCCAGTTAAGTGGTACTATGTAAGGTCATGGAAGTGGGCTAGAAAAGCCAGAGGGTAGTCTGGGCAAATTACTTGAAGAGTTTCACTATGGGGCATAGCACTGAGGCAGTAAGGGGAAACATCACAAATGAGGAGGATGCTTAAGCCTAAACAACTGCTTTTTATTTTCTGTCCTGAAATTGAGCATTTGCATATCTACCAACAAAAATGTTACACATCCAAATTTTTAATTCTTGTTAGTAAGTCCATATCTGCCAGGAAGGAAAGGTGCTCACTACGAATAACAAAAAACATTCATTGTGAACTGTATCTGAACGTTCAGGAATATTCAAAACACATGCAGAGAAGCAAGTTGTGAGGAGTCAGGAAGAAGGGAAGGCATGTTAGGGGGGTATTATAAAGCTCAGATTTATCGGTGAGTTTCCTTTCAGCATCAGTTTCTTCTGTCTCCAGCTTCAGTCTCCAAACAGCAAGACAGATGGAAGAGAGTATGATGGGAACTGTCTGCCATTTGCTGACGTTCCACATTACAGTGGAACTTCATAACTGTGCTGAACTGGGCAGCCTTGAGAGCAGACAACTCCCTGGGACTTCACAGGCCAGAACTGTGTAGCATCTAAGAGCAAAGAGTGAAACCATGAAGTCTGAGCCCCCAGTCCAATCCTACTGCAAGGACCACATGTGTCCCCAGTGTGCCTTGCTGTAGATGAGAGAAATCCAATAGCTTTAAAATGGGCATGAAGGAAGAAGTTAGGTCATCAGTGCAATTTGGGAATAATTCGGGAGAAATACTGGCGTTATCTGAAAATGGTGGAAAAGACAGTCTTTTATCACCTTTTCTCACCTTGGAATAGCAGTTTGTGTCTGTTTATGAAAAGTTAACGGTAGAGATATTGTTCCAGAGGATTTTATTCCCTTTAAGAGATGGGATCCATTTACAGCTTTCTCCTTGGCTTAAAAAGGTCTTGAGGTTCTCTGTAAAGATGTTGTGATTAGTCTTGACTGAGAATCATGACAGTAGTCATGGAGTCTTCCTTTCCTTATGAAGGCTTATAGATTTGGGTCTTTCACACATGCAATCTACGTGTATGCGTACATATACCTGCCACAGACTTCACAAAAGCATTCAGTATATAATTATCTTAGCAAAAGTCTCATGCTGATTTATTAGCTGCTCTTTCTTAGAACATCATCAAAGATGATGTAAAGGAAGGTGTTTTTTTTTTTTTTTTCTTTTTTCCAAAAAGGGAAGGAAAAAAACAACCTGAAAAAAACACATGAGTAAAACAAAGAACCTCTTTTGGATTTTGTAAAATAGCCTGCTCTAAATCTCTGAATCTTGCATTTATCACTTGAATATTTCCAAATAACTTGGGGATGGGAAAGAGCAGCCCTTCAATGCTGTGACTCAAAATAAAATTTACATGTACAAAATGTCACTTTACTGCAATGTATAAGAAAACATCTGTCTGAATAAGTGATTGATTCTGACATATGTGAAGTAGGTATAAGCAAATAAAAAGTGATCCTTCTAAATCTTGTTTTGCAGCACGGGCTAAATGTGTAAAATAACACAAGCTATATATTTAAGATGCAATCCAAAATAAAATATGGTTATGTTCAATCCATCTGTGAAATATGAGATCTACTACCAATATTTTTTGTATCCTAGAAATTCCCCAAGACTATTTTATGAACTCTTACCAGTTTATTTTTTAATATTAGAAGACTGAAAAAGGCCTCCTTCTGTTTCACTCTTCTCTACCAGTGAATCATGGGTCCCTTGTTACTCTGCGAGGAAAGTTATTTTAGTAATTCTGGAAATAAACCTACTGCTTAGTCAGCATTGCAGCTGAAAATGACAAGTTTCATATTAAGAAACACATTAGAAATAATAAGTAATGGTGTATCTCTTAGCCTCCCCCGTTAAAATTAGCTGGTGTGTCAGGAGTTGATTTAGCAAGTGTCATACACACTGGACATGAGAAATACATCTTGTACATTGTCAGCATGAAAAATCAGGTTCATTTAATAGGAAAGAGGGTAAAAGAAATAAAGCTAAAATGCAGAGTTCT
>VXAV01000603.1:0-20395 GCA_013399715.1 Alectura lathami | reverse complement strand
TACCTTTTTTTTTTTTTTTTTTTCCTCATGTTAGCCTTTTGTTCTCCTAATGCTTGAAGAATGTAAGGTCTGTGGTATTAAAGGAAGTAACAAAAATGTGCTAAACACATCAAAAAGTAGAAAATCTGTATCTTATTTATGCCACAGAGTTCTATGCTCTGCATGTCTTATAGACATTTGGAAAGGTCCAGGAATAAGGATCTCTAACTATATGATAGATGTGGGTCAAGCAGCACTCTGATGTCATGGTACATATTGCCTCTGTCTCACTACTAATGAGCTGCCAATAACAGGTCTGTTTTACTGTTCTGCTTGAAGAAGAAAAAAAGGAGTTATAACCTTAGTGGTTTGGACTGATTTGTCAATTTAAAGTGCTTTTTTTTCCCCTTCTGTCTGAGCTATCTACCCGCAATTTCTTGCAGACATAGGCTCATGTGGTCCACCCTGCTGAAGAGCCCAGAACAGGAGATGGATGCATTCATCAGAGCTCAGGCTGGGTGTCAGTCAGGGAGACCACTGCTGCCACTGGGAAAACTACACTGCAGAAAGGAATCTTTCTGGTGGCACTGCGCTTGCTACAAGAACATTGGCTTTGTCAAATGCAAAGCTTTCTCATAGCACAGTCCTGTGCCCAACCACCAAAACGTGTGTTTACGTGTGAGGGGAGGGAGGGAGCGGTGGGGTCCTCCCCATGTCCTCAGCAGCCAATGCCTCACACATGGGTTTGATCACCCTCTGCCTTAAGCAAGGATGGAGACAGATGCTATTAATGAATCTAGATATCTCATACAGCTGGAATACCCCACATAGTATCATCCTATGCTAGCCAAGATTATCAGGTCATGTTCAGTAGCACTGCCTTTCATTAACAGAATTAACAATTAAACACACATCTTCATTTTAGATAATTTCCCTGAGCACCTGTTTCCACTTTTTCTGAGTTTACCATAAACTGAGCTATCAGAGGAATTGCCTAGATTTTTCTGTTGACTTCTAAAGGCTTTATTTGGCTTTTTCCATGCAGCCATCCTCTCTATCAGCAGAAGTATCAACCCGTGGGACACACTCAGCAAGGACTCTCCTCACCTATGCCCTGTGTTGCGGCACCACAAGTCATCCTGGACAGAGCAGCACAGCTAGAACAACACCAGGTCCAGCTGCCCTCAGGGGTGACTTCCCCTTCCAACACCTTTAGTGCTAGAAGTGCCAAACAGAGGTAGAGTATCACCTCCTCTTCATCTGAGCCTGTCCCGTGTTTAGGAAAACTCTGCAACAAAGCAGACACTGCATCCATTCACGCATGCAGCCTGGCAAAACAGATAACAGCGCAGCACACTCCAAGAGGGCTGTTTCATGCCAGAATTAAGGTATTTGTCCTTGGGTTTTTACTTTTTTGTTGTCGTTGTTTGTTTGCTTGTTTTCTTTCTCTACTTCACGAAGAGAATTGGCATACAAAATAGTCTCAAAACCTAAGAAATCTTAGGCTTGATTTTCTGTTCTGATATCATAAATGCACATAAATGCATATGTAAGAGTTGGGAAAAAAAAACACAAAACCCACAAAAAGTGGGAAAAAAACAGAATCCAGTTTCTGAGTTGAAGTTTAGTTGCAAGGGAGCCAACATGGGGAAAAAAATCTGTTAAAATAATGAGTGGAATGAAGCTTGAGGGAAAGCTAGTGCCAGGTTACCGCAGGGATCTTCCCCAGAGGTTCAGAAATGTGCCGCGTTTTGGAGCCACTCTGGAGCATAGCCTCTCACTTCATAAAACCGCCCGCCCGCACCGTCCTCTTCCTCCTCCTCCTGTCTGGTCTTGCTCTGAGGAGAGGCCAATGGGCTCAGCTCCCCCATTTAATAGTTCCCGAGTACATCCTGCCACGACAATTGCCTTGGGTTTTCTTTACTTCAATGTAAAAAGTTCCCCAGAGCTGTTTAAATGTTAACTTGAAAGGCTACTGAAAAGGAAGATGCAGCACAGGGTGCTGCAAATGAGAGTTGTAAAATGCAAACAGACAAATGCAGTATCAAAACAAACGCCTCTTCTGAGGAGAGCCATTGCCTAAGAAGGTTTCATCCTCAGGGACTATTCGAGGTTTTCTGTCTAACAAAATGGTCTCCTGGAAGTGTGGCAAGAAAGGCAGGTGCAGAATAACTGTGTATCAACAACACAAAATCAGTTTCTTGGAAAGGGACAATTCAGACCATTCCACGGCTTCGTAGTAGCTCATTTCAGCTTTTCTGAACAATTCCAAATAAATGTCTGTCTTCACACATCTTAGTCTATAATTAAAAAGTACAAAAGTTTTCATTTTTTTTTTTTTTTTTTTTTAATCTACAGATATTTACTTCCTAATATTCCTAGGCACAAAAATCTGCCTGCTTTAGATGCAAGTTTTCTATTACTAGTATTTGAACTTCTCACAAACTTTAACACAAATTTGCATTTCAGCTCTAGGGTAGTGAAATCTCATTCCCATTTTTCTGATGGAGAAAGAAAGAAGGTAAAATGAGATCCTATGATTTACCCAGATCTGGAAGTCTATAGAAAAGTCAGAGGCTGCACTAGGCCCCCATGACTATCTTTTATCTCTGTCAGCTCAAAAGGGATTTGGAATAGGAGTTATCCCAGCTTTACAAGGGGAGCAGCCGCTGTTATCCTAAATTTGGATACTCCCTGTGGTACTATAGTTCCTGAGTTCAATCCTTATTCAAGACACACAACAGAAAGCTAAGCCCCTTATTGAGAGACATTACAGCAACTCCAAGTGCACTGAAGTAGACCGTGTCTTTTCATGTACTGACGTACCCTGTTCTACAACTCCATTTGCCCCTACCCTACACCCTTCTTTAATGGTTCTTTAAATGCATGGCAAGAAGTATAGAATGAGAAAAGCCAGAGAACAGAAGTTGCAAAGATCTTCTCAGTCCCTTCAAGAACACAGAGTATAACAAAATGGTATTAAGCACAAACAAATGTGATGTGCATGTGTCCTCAGTAGGAGGACACCTTAGGATGTAATTCCTCAGTCGGAGAAAAAAGTGATCTGTTCTCTTAATGTAATAAGGAATAAGACAAACAAACACAATACTTGTAATAGTAGTTAAAGGAGAGTAGAAAGTTGGGAAGAATTACCGTGGCAGGAAACATATATTCTCTGCCAGCATGCAGGGAAAAAGCTATCATCAGGAAGACAGAATACTGAGATGCTGATCTACTGCAGCTACCACTGGCAGCCACCCGTGCCTTTGCACAATACCGACGTGTATTTAGGACTAGCTGCTCAGCTTGTGTGGAAATGCAAGCCTAAGCTCTAGAAGATATCTTAGTGCACAGACCTCGGCTAGAAGAGAAGCCCTGACAGTGGGGCATGTGGAAGATGCACTGCGCTGCAGTGAAGTAACTGCACACTCAGCTTCAGCTCGTGTACAGCTGAAGAGGAAAGCTGGGGATGTCACCCTCATGATGCTTACCTCAAGAGTCTGACAAAGTAAACATAAATCCACCATGTTCCAGAAACAGTTAACCTTAGAGAAAAGTCCCTCAGACAAAAGAAGCAAGAGCTGCCCACTGTGTGGTCACAGGCTTCAGCATACCACCTTCTGCAATGTGTGCGACTCTGTGTCTGTAAAACATTTCATCCAGCTGGGAAAAAAAAATCAAGACAGAGTGAGTGTAAACATATTCCCATAACACATGAAGTAGGGACAAGTGGCAAGTACTTGACTACATGAGTTTCACAGCTCACTGGGTGTCATTCCAAAAAGCATCTGTCACCACCGCTGGCAATGAAGTTTGAAAACAACTGTATTTTGCATCTCAGAGTTTAACAAGATCGCACAGCCGCCAACAAACTATCAAAGCCTAAAGACCTAGTAAATGTGTGCTTTACCTCTCCAGATCTTTTCCTTAGTTATATTATCAGTGACAGGAATGACAATATTGCTAGTATGGTGTTAGATGGCAAATTCACACATGGACCTGACTTGTCAAATCAGGACACTCTGACTGAACTTTTGCACAATTCCCTCAAGAGAAATTTCTTCTTTTTTTTTTTTCATACTAAATGTGCTCTTCTTCAGATTTATAAACTTTAATGCATTTCAGTAATTCCAGAAGAGCAAGTATAGGTTTAGAAAATATATTGGGTCTCACAGGAAACACAGAAGCCTCTTGCTGTCTCCATGCCGAGGTGTAGGTATAAAAGAGGCGTTTAGAGTGGCTAAAAATTTAGGGGGGCAAAGATGGCCTCTTCATGCCACTGGAAATTTGGCTGTAGTAGGAGCAGGATTCACTCTTACCTGCATATTACTATTAGATGTGGGAAATTATTACACCAGTTGTTGTATTAATACATAGTAAGATAGAGTCCCATATCCTAAAAAAACGTAAGCTTTAAAAGAAAAAGATTGGGGAAAGAACAAACTCAGAGAGGGGTAAATTATATGGCCTGAGCTCCTTGGAGAGTCAGAAACAAAAAACAGATTTTGCTTCTCCAGCATTTATTCTTCTAAAATGTATTGTTCTTCCATAAGGGTTCATTCAAGGGCTATAACCAAAGTTTGCAGAGGAGCTGTCCCTTAGCCAGATATAAGGGGAAAAGATATAATTTAACCATGAAGAAAATTTTTGCTCTAGAGTTGCTATACTCTGTTATGAAAACTTAATCATTTTTGTATTAGCTTGAATAGCATCTAAATCCATCTTTACCTGTGTACCTGCACAAGCATTGTGGGGAAAGAGTCAAGGTTGAAGTTACTGTTTTCTCTACGAAAAGACTAAATTACATATGTACATTTTTATCCCAAAGACCCTTTCTGCCCTATCAACAACATTGCATCAGTTAAAAAAAAAGAAAAAAAAGGAAAAGAAAAAACCTAGGGCAAAACACACAGGAGACTTCTGCTGATTAAAACATATTAGCAGGGATTGTAAAGTGATGTGATATCTTATCATCTTGGCCATACCGTGAAAGGCCTCCTGGTATCACGCCAAGATGAAACTTTAACATGCCAGCACAAAGAAAACTTTTAAAGCTGTGTTCATGCTAATACGTTGGCAAGTGCAGTGGAGGCATATTCCTGCCCTGGTAAAGCATTTGTGATACTTCCTGAGAGGAAAACAACAGTAAAATATGGTCCCGTCCTTATTATCTCCTAAAGAAATATAGGGAACATCATCGTTCCGATCATCTGCCCTAGCTGACAACCCACAAATCTGATGGAAAAAGACAGGGATGTATGTAACAACCACTCAGCATAAGTTCATGTGACACAGCTGGGACAATCCAGACAAGACGTCCTGTGCTTCTAACAACCTGTGAGTATCATCCAGCTTCCAAATACATCAACTGAAGGGTCTCAGGAAGTGGCATACTCATTGGGTTGATTCTTACTGAATAAGCCACATTTCCTTGCTGCAAGCAGTCTGCTTGATGACACCGTCAAGGGTTGGGTGGTGGTAATGCAAGGGCTGTGAAGTTGCACACACGTCTTCATCTAAGAGATTTATTTTAGTTGTTAATGTTTCTTCTCTTACCCACAGTGTTGTCTGTTTCAATCTTGATTTTGAGCCCAGCTGATAATTCAAACATGCTATTAGAACATATCTTCACAAACACTGTTGGACTAACATCGGTTTCTACTCTATGAATAGTGAAAATATAAAAACTGAATCATCTTTCCACCATATGGGTCAGAAACACATCTCTTTTAAATATAGAAAAGAGAATATATCTGGCTTTGTTCAATGCTCTTCTTTCTAGGCTGTAAGGCATTATAGTCCATTTAAAATATGCGGATATTACAGATGAAAAAAGATTAAATCATGTATTGGAAATCAGAAAAGGTTTTTTTTTTTTTTTTTTTCCCCTAGCAGCTGTATAGCAAGTTAACACTTCAGTTTTTCTAAGAAGTTGTCTACATGTATTAGTGGTCGTTGGCTAAATTGCTGAAGAAAAAACTGTGTTAAGAAAGAACAACCTCTGCAGAAAGGAAAGTGAAGTTTGAAGTAATTGCCTAATGATGCTTTTTTTCTACTTCTGTACTATGATCTGTAGCTTGGATTATACACGTGCTTTAGGTGGGGTAGTAAATTGTCATTCTCTCTATGGATTTACGAGATCAATCTTGGTAATTTGTTAGTTACAGTGCATGTAATGTGATATTATTGCTCATGTTACACAAGAGGATTACATGGCTTACTAAATAAACCAGTGGTCTTTATGTTAGGGACCATACTTCCTTCCAGACCGATGCCTAGACAAGTAAAATTAGATTTGTGATCTCAGCCTCAGGACCATCTCTGGTGAATATGGACTCAGATTCCCAAATGACTAAACACAACTTAGCCAATCACTCATCTCCATATGTTTGCCCCTAACACCTGGACTCCAGATTCTTTAACATTTTTTATTCTTCAGCTGTTGAAACACACCAATGTGTGGTTTTCAGTGCAAGATTTACCAAGTCCCAAATTTGTACCTATGCTCTTGTGAGTTTATTAGAGGTCTGTGAAATTCTATTCAATGTTGAACAGGCTTCATGTTTTGCAGTTTGAAAATCCATCCATATTTCCCATGTGACTTACATCACAGGGGGAGAAGATATTTCTGTTACTGTGGCGGATGGTTGATGTAAATCAGAGAGAAAATAAAGAAGAAAGAGATATTAAAATCTACAGTTTTGTTTCAGTTTAAGTTTGTTCTCTACAATATTTCTGTTGTTGAACATCCTCACTTTGGTATTCTGATGTTTATCCTAAACACCTTCTTTGTAATTTTACTCTCACAGATTAAACCCTTTTCCTTCATCCACCAGCTTTGCCCTTTTTATTATTTGCACTTATTTATCCACAGATATCTCACCTCTCCTCATGACTAATTTTAACACAGCTGTCTGAGCTCTCGCTTGCATTTCCGTATATTTCAGGTGAAGTGAGTCCTACAATTGCACACAACATTCCAGATGTAGCTGATTAAAAGAGATTGATATTTTAGATCAAACTGTTAATGTTTGTGTTTCTCTCATTGTTTTTTCCATTCTCAAACTTTTGATTAAATTTTGCCAGTCTCTGTTTATCCACAGATAAAAGCTCAGCATTCCTCTGTCAGTCTGATCAGGAAAGATCATATCTCTGGTTGAAGGACTTGTATTTAAGTGAACTTAGCCTAGCCATAAATCCTTCAACACTGGTAATTTCTGACAACATTCAAGCATCTACCATTCTTCTGCATTGTAAAATCAGTGAGGAAATTAATAACAGTCAGATTTTCAAAGCACTTTGGTGCTCCAAAATGTATGGGGCACATTTAGAATAAGCACTAACCTTAAGGACAAGCTAAATCCCATACCCACCACCCAGGTCTGCAGCAAGCCTCCTAAAATGACTCCCAGTAGTAAGCTGCTGGTGGCCAGACCTGGAAGGGTAGATAAGAAATGCATCCACCAGTGCCAAAAGCTTCGTCTTTTAACAATTGTACCTGCCCCAGGCTGCTTGGTGAAAACCATGATAATAATTGGCCCCTAAATTCAAGAAACTGGAATTTGGGATGTAATTTGTTCCATTCATTTGATAAAATCCACTCCATTTTCTGCATGTTCATACACGCTTCTGAAGAATCTCATTACATACATAAATAAATAACAATGGGCTCTCAGTCTCTTAAGGCTCTCCTGAGAAGGGCAACAGAGGTACCGTCCAACTAAGCAGTTGATGCTTTTCTGAGGAGGCAGTTGAACTATCAGGACCAGAACTGTGACTGCCTGTTCATTATAAGTCGACAATTGTCAGTAAACCAATAATTTCTGGTTACTGTTGACCAAGACTACTTGAACAAATAATCCATAAGTGAAAATATCTGTATCTTGTTACCAAGCTCTGAAAAATGCTCAGAGGCTCCAACACGAGTACTGCAGCTGCCATGCAATGTGGCACAGACAGCTCTAATGAGCAGTTTCAGAAGCTCTGGTTTGGCTTTTCTTTTTGTAAGGACACAGGCATGCTAATATGTGAGGAATGGGTAACTTGAGGGGAGTTTTCTGCATTTTTTTGCTGCTGTTAAAATATAACAAAAAATTGTTTTCATTCAAATCAGAAGTACCAGCCCATCGGGCAGAAGAGATGTGAGGCTGGATGGCAGCTCAGGAGTTGCCCTGGCTCACGGTGGCTGGTATCACCAAAACATGTCCCCATATGGGCTGGTGCACAAGGTGCAGAGGCCTGAATCCCGAGGGAAACTGAGGAGCAGTTGGAGATCTGAGACTGTACAACATGACCCTTAGCCAAAGGAGATAATGTGACGCCAGTGACCCCCCATGTTCCTTTTGCCTTACCACCTGGGAATGCTCTCCAGCAAGGGGCAGGATGGTCACAGGGCCAGCAGCCTTGGGTAGCTGCTCTGAGGGACTCTCATGAGCAGGCACCAGCTGGGCCACACCGAATCCCACTGTTCCTACCACCCTGTGGCTGGGTCAGAGGTGGTGGAAGTGACTGCTTCTCAGACGTCACCAAGGCTCTCGGTGATCCCCAGACAAAACTATTGTTGTGGTGAGATGGGGGCAGATAGGAACCCAAAGCAAGAGGGTAGCTCTCAGGAGTAACTGCTCCCTGTTTGTTGCAGATGGATCTTTCTCCTGGAGTAGATCCCATGTGCCTGAAATGCAGATAACAAGCAGAGGAGGAGCAAGGCCAGTCTCCTAAAATCAGCACTGTAAAAGGATTATTGCTTTACACAGAAGAGACATAGGAGTAAGAGCAAAGGAGCTCTGCTTTTGAGCTTTTTATAAGGGAGAAGCAAACCTGTATAATTACTAGACTGAGGCTCATAATGTAACTTATATATACATTGTCAGTGTAGTTGTGTCCATTCCCGGATTTTTAACTCAAATTCAGTCTTTCCTCTCTGTTCACAGGTACAAATGCCTCTGGCTTTCTGGAAGTGACTAGAACAGAACTGACTTGCTAGTTTTTACCCTCAGAAACTGTTGGTAGCCTACAGGTAGAAATCAAAAGCATGTCAGCTGAGATTTGGGTAAAATAAGACTTGGACAGCATTAAGGTGGTATAAATGCTCAGATCTGCAAATTAGACTAGTCTTTGTACTTCTCTTGCATCTCTAAAAAATTGAAGTGAAACTTGCCAGTCTGGGTTATTTCACCATCAGTCATAAATGAGGCTTTGGGCACATACCTTTCAGATTATTTGAAATTGTTTCAAAATATTCTGCAGAGAATGTGGTAGGTACTGATTATTTAGAAAGCATTAATAACATTGTGAAGAAATTCAGTACAAATTTGTTGACAGAGCACACAAACATGCACTTTTTTTTTTTTGCTTTGGAGCATTTGTGATTAATATCACAGGAGTTAAAGCACATGTCAGAGCTCAGCCATAATATTTATATATTATGTTATTATCTTGATTATGAATTGTTGAAGGAAGCTTACTGTGAAATTGTCTACAACTTTGTTTTTTGATAATTTTTCAGTGAAAACTTCATTATAAGGCATGGCTTAATTTTCCCAGAAACTGCAGATTGTAATCTGTGTAGTATCAAACACAATTAATAACAGCTACATTTACAGAAGTTCTCTGTTCAGCACAGAGAAGCTGATGTCTCCAAGATGGCAGATACGCTTCTAATAGTGACACCAAGCCATCTCCAAAGGATTTATTTTTCCCACAGTACCATAGAAAAACAGGTAGCTGAGACTTAGCAGGTGGGATGGGAAGATCTGTCCCTCCAACACGATTTCTCCTGAGGGCATCAGGAATCATTTTAGTCCTTGTGCCCGAGGAGTCTGACATGAAGTCCCTTTAAGCCATCAGGAGGATTTTCATTAACATCAGCAGGCATTTGCTGAGGAGCCAAATGACTATGTGAGTTAAATCAGTGAATCAGAAATGGAAAATAGAGCCAGGCCCAGGCTGGGCTTCAGGAAGCAACCAAGTATTACTAGTTCAAAGGAATGAAACCCAGAAGCACAGCTCCAATATGACCCTACCTGCAATTCCTATGCAAGCTGCTGTTCTTGGATTTGCACAGCTTTTAGAACTGAAAGTAACGGTTTACTCATTCTGCAAAACAAACAAACAAAAGTCTCAACAACAAAAACTACCAGCCACTAGTGTCTCCCAAAACAGCAACTAGAATTATGGCTTTCCAGGGTTTGCCATGTTCAATGGATTTAGATAAGGACAGGGATATCCTGGGTCCTGACAGGGGCAATTTTCATGTCACATGTGGTACTTTATGCTCCTTTTCCAACTAAAACACCCAAACCCATGATTTTTTTCTTGTTCCCATAAATCATGCTACAGCTACACAGTTTCTGATAAAATTAGGTCAACAATAACATTTTTGTTCATTTTTTTCAATATTTTGTTTGTACAAAACTGCTGCACAGAAAAAGACACAGAACAATATGTCCCTTATGTCAAAGTCTTCAGTAGCATACATGCAATAAAAATAGCATGAAATATAGTGAGTTTTTAATGGGGTGTTTATCATATCTTCCTTTTGCTTGTTTTCCTGACAGATTGCAAAAAGACCACAAAGAGAAAAATCAATATTTGCTAGGGAGGTAAGAGCCAGCTCTCCCAGGCACCATGCCTGGCCCAGCTCCGCAGGTAGTGACAGCTCCTGCCTGGTCAGGCTGAGGCAGTGGGCTCCCTATAGCTCCCAGCCTGCCTACAGCACATGTCAGATTGCAGAGATCAGAGTGACACTGCGCTTGATGTGCGTTAAGGTCTCACCTACCATATCTGCATGAAGGAAGGTCAGGTCCTGGCACAGGCAGGACCAGGAAGCTCCTCTTCGATTTGAAGGCTGACAGTGGCCTCCAGAGTCCATGATGAGGGCCACCAGCTCACCCATCCACTAAGGAAGGGCAACCAAGTCCTGAAAGTCTGTAAGCTCCAAAACGCAGAGCCTCTTCAGAGGCTGCAAAAGTTTTTTGATGCTATAGACAAACCAGATGTAATGATATCGTAATATATAAATGCTACAATGGATGAATAACTAAAAGCAAAAAAGTTTGCATTGAACTAGCTGGAAGCATTCTACAAGGACCATGTATCTTTAGCCTATTCTCAAAAAATAAAGACCTAGTTTTAGGAGTTATTTTGAGAGGCGAAGTGGTCAAACACATTTGAATAGGTGGAAGCTTACAATATAAAGTCTATCCTCATTTACATTAAAAAGCAGTTGGTTTCCGTAGTGGAAAAATAAAGGCAGCAAAATGTATCACTTAAAAACACACTTGATTAGCTGAGACAGATTTTTATGCCTGCAGATTATTACTGATTCACTTGTAAGATATCTATCTTTACTAGCAACATATTTTATGGTTTTATTAAGAATGTCACATTGCCTTTTCCTACTTAACTGCAAATAATTCAAACAAAATGTTGGAAGCTTTCCATTACAGATTGTTAGAAAAAAATGTTATCTTTCCAAAACAGTTATTTTAGGAAAAATCCTGAATATTTAAGATCTAGTTTCCATATTCAAGCAAAGCCCAACAGACTATGAAAATACACTTTCATAATACATTTGGACCTTCCCCTGACAAGTTCTTGTACAATAGTTACCCCTTTTTTCATAGGGGCTCCTCGGAAGAACTCTGGCGACAGAGCACATTCAGTGCCATCTGGCAGGAGAGTCTACCCACAGAGGCAACTCTCATGCTTACAGAGCAGCAGAGGACTTCAGTTCCAATCCAAATATTTTCCCTTTCAGGCAAGGAATTTTAACTTTTTTTTGACTAACATAAATAAATAAAATACCATAAAAAGCAAATACTTTTGCAAAAGAAATCTCCCATCATCAGAATTAGAGCTGTGTAAATGACCAGACTTTTTTTGATACAGAAATCAAATGAAATTATCAGTAAGCATAAAAATAACAATGAATTTTGAATCTAGCCAATTTTATTTATTTACTTATTTATTGTGCTTTTTTTCTGGTAAGCCAAGCCACAGAACATCAAAATTCCCTGTTTAATGGAAACCTTAGGTTTTGATCCACTATATCCATGACAATTTCCACAGTCTGTGCTATATTTAATGATGTTAGCATATCTTACAAGGGTCAATCACAAAACATGGCTAATCAGAAAAATTACTGTTGAAAATACCTTTTAGGTTAACTCTGGAATTCCTGAGATGTGACTACTGTGGTTATTTTCAAGTCCACTGATTGAGACAGAATTTCTTAAATCATGCCATTCATAAGAAATAAAAATCAACTCTAAATGAATCCAAGACAAATGTTTTTATATGCAGGCTCAAATCTAAATTTTGAAATCATGCAGAGCTGTTAAGTCCAATCAATTTTTACATCCTCACAAAACCCATTTTCAAGCAAGTGTCCATTTTATAAGCCTCCCAACATTCAGTGACAATTCTCTCAAATCACACATACAAGTTATATGAACAAAAGCACAGTGTATAGCTTGGTCCAGATTATCTATATGAAATAATTCAGGTATAAGGAAAGAATGCAAATCCCACACTTAAGGGTCAGATCCCATTACACAGATCACTCAATACTTCTAGGAACCCCCATAATAATGTACAGGGCACCTGAGTTTTTTGCTGTCTGATCCTCACAATGGGGCAGGGGCAGTGGGTTGTTTGTGTTTTAGAAGTTAATCAACCTTTTGTGGCAGTAACTCTGAAGTGTTACCTGGTGTGCCAGGAATGTCCTGTTTTCTTTTGTAAGGAGTCTGCCAAGGTTCTGCATTACCATCATTTGCCTTTCATAACTGCTCATGATTATCAGCTTCTCAGTTTCATCTCTTCGTTCAGCAGCATTTTCTTAAAAGTATTTATTTATTTATTTTTTGCTAGCTCAGCGAAGGGCTGTCACAGCACACTGCATTACAGCTGCAAACAGGCCTGCTGGAGCAGTAAGAGTACTCCGGCATCCCAGTCTCCCACTCCATCATGGAGGCATAGCTGGGGGTATACAGCTGGCACAGCTCAAGGAGGGTAGGGAAGATGGGACACAGCTTTCCCCTCTCTTGCAAACCACTGCTGCCAGGGACAGTGCCCATCCTTCAGGGTTAGCAAAGATGCTCCCTACAGGAAATGAATTTGCTACTGAACTGTAACAGGCTGAATGAGATCTCGTGTAGGTTAGTAATATTTTCCTCAAAGAAAGGTGACATCATTACCTTGTAAGAGAAATTGAAGTCCTTCCCCCCTCCTCTTTAAGCTACAAAAAGGACAGGAGCAGGCCAAAGGGAGCCTGCAAACTCTTTATCAGGTTAGAGAAGCCTTTCCTGTCCCAGCTGTGGAACAGGACTACTTAGGGCCAATTTGCAAGTGCCAGCAGGGAGAGCTGGGCTTATCTTGAGAAGAGCAGGCTGCAAAGCCTGTATTACATCTCCTGAGGCCTGGGGCAGTCTCTGCAACAGACTGGGCGGCCCAGGTGGCTGTCATGGCTGAGGCCACAGCCCAACAGCTCTGCTGGCATGCTCACCTTTGCCATATGGGAGTCATTTGATGCTGCCAGAAGGTTCTCTTCTCCTACCACCTTTACACTTACCAAGCAGGGGACGTACGTAGAATTAATCTGCCAAATCTACTAAGGATGTCACCTATCAGCAGCAGGTAGGACAAGTGAGAATTTTGCACTTGTAGCTGGTTGTTCCATTAGACATATTTCTAAGTGAAAACAAAGCCTCGGGGAGGGCCACTGAATGTTGTACCAAGAATCTTTCTATAACTGATGAGAAAAATGTTGAAGTTGAGTGGCCTCGCCACCTCCCCTCTCTTTAAGTGGTGAGCTTAGTGCTACACACAAAAGGTGTCCCAAGGTCCCCATCCTTCACCCTCGCAACATGCACAGAACAAGTTGCTCCAACATGGCTGGAGGCACAGAAGACTCCAGCAGGCAAAGATAAACTTTTTATGTTCCCAATAGCACACAACACTTCAAAGAAGGTCGGAAGTGCTTTGTCTCACTGTTTCAGACTGAAGGCTGTCCACACCATGTGTTCTCCATGTAGAATCAATTAGTAAAAGCCAAAGTCTCTAGACTCTGTAGAGTCACTAGAGGGTTTTCTTCTTTTTTTTTTTTNTTTTTTTTTTTTTTTTTTTTTTTTTTTTTTTTAAAATATTTTTTTTTTTTTTTTTATCAAATTTTTTTATAAAAAGATTTTTTCTTATAAAAAAAAAAAAAAAAAAAAAAAAAAAAAAAACTTTTCAAAACTGCCTTTCCAGAGCCTACATGTGTAAGAGGCAGAAAATTAGCTTAGGCCAATCCATGCCCTCTAGGACAGGTAATTCGCATACCTCTGTTTCAGATACAGTTCTGATATTTTTTCTATATAGCAAGACAAAAAAAAAAAAAAAAAAAATGTGCATAAAGAAGTAAGGTTTTCAAACTCCATTTAGACACTTTCTAGACCCTGTTTTCAGTTACTATAAATTAGAACTCAATGGATCTGTGCAATTTACAGCAGTAAATTTCTGACCCAGTGAATCTAAAACAGGAAAGAGATTTATAAGATAAATGGCCACAAATTCCATATTACTTGCTATATTTTTTTAGAATATGTATTCTTTTGGCAGCATACCACAGTTATTATGTGTGCCCGCATTTCTGTCACAAATTTCTTGGTGAAGTAGCCTTTTTTAAATATGGTATCATTTGTGGATGACCATAGATTAGTTGATGTGTGTCCACTCCTTAAATCAGTCAGCCTGATGGCTATATGCTTTTCTCTTTTCTTTTTTTTTTTTTTTTTTTTTTTTCTTTTGCAGGTCATTTTTTTTTTTTTTTTTTTTTTTTTTTTTTTCTTTCCTGTAGCAGTCACTTTTTTTTTTTTTTTTTTTACCAAACTAGTTTGTGAGAGTTGGAGGAAAGGTACTTTCTGTGCTTTCCTAACAGAATGGATTCCAGAAGCATTTTAGGACTATTCAGAAAGAGCTTGGCAGACCTCCCCCATCATGGCAATTCACACAAGCTTAAGGCTACCACTCAGACAGAGGGAGAAAACAAATGCAAGTGGAGGAACAATTTTGCTAATCATTCACTCTTTCTGTGTGAACTTATTCATGAAACTTGTGTCTCTGTATTTTTATATGCTCCCATAGAATAAAGCATTTCAGCTAAGAAAATAGATCTGGTTGTTGTATCTACTTGGTTGTTTTCTCACCGTGCCCACAGCTTTGCGGACAAAGTCATAATCTTTGCTTGCTTTGCTGACCCTGCATGACTTGCAAAGTGGCTCAGACTTCAGCAGTCTGGATTTGCATGAGTTTTGGGGTAATGAAAAGGCCAGCATTCCATAAACAAGGAAGTTTAAGAGCTAAGGAAAACATTTCCAAGCTGAAGAGCAAGAACTGTGAAGGAAAGCTGGGGAGAGGGGAGGATGATGGTGCCATGAATGCACTCAGCTTTTTGTTGAGTGCTCAGCTAGCAGCACTCCCAGCACAGTGGTAATGGTACAAGTAGGGAGACCACTACAGCACCAAGAAAATGATTAAAGAGGAACATGGCAGAGCTAGTTAACATAGGTTTATAAAGAGGAGAGCAGGTAATGGGGACTTTTACCCCATCAGGCAGATCAGCAGCAAGACCAGGCCTGTCTCACTTGGCACCACCACAGCCCTGGACACAACTTGGGCTGGTAAACAGCTGAACTGGGTTTTAGATACTATGCTGTTCTGAAGTATTTTGCATCAACCCTTTATTAGGAAAAATTATTGCCAATGATTTGATTTTCATCTGAGCCCCTGAAGTGTTGTATTGATTTTCTCCTCTACTACAAGTGGCTCCAGATAAGAGCAACAAAATATCACCAAGGAAATTGTCCTGGCATTAGTTCCACCTTAGCTATAAGAAGAAAATACTGAGGGAAAAACAAACAAACAAACAAACAAACAAACAAACAAACAAACAAATCCCTAATTAGAAATCCTGAGAAAAGAAGGATTTATTTTTTTTTCTTTTTAATTCAATCTGTTCTTTCTCTTTCATGTTTCCACACCAAAATAACGCTGGATTATGTTTTCCCAGTTTGTTCCCAGAGGACTGATACAGTTGCCTATGGTAAGGGCACACATGGACAGGAGACACAATTTCTTTTGCAGCCTCTACAGAATTACAAAAAAGTTCTGTTGGATGCAGGAGTCACCAGCCTTACTGGCATTCCATTACAGGGGTAAGACATATTCCTTCAATCACATTTCTGTGTAGAAAATACTAAACTGGCACAAAAATCACATAATGCAGCAGATATAAAATGGGCCTGGAGAGAAGGATTGAAACTTGAGTACAGTGGACCTGGTTTAGTGCCTGTGGGATTTGTAGAAGTCATCAGTCTGTAGAAAATATACAGCTAAAAGGGCTTGGTCTCAGGAGCACCACAGAAAGGAAGATATGGATTTAAAAAAAAAAAAAAAAAAAAAAAAAAGAAAGGACAGAAAGAAAGAAAAGACAGAAAGAAAGAAAGAAAAAGAAAGAAAGAGAGAGAAAGGAAGAGAAAGAAAGAAAGAAAGAGGTTACAAGTTTGGCTTCATCAGAGGACAATGTGTTATTCCCATTAGACTATTTCAGCTCTGGGTTTTCATACCTGAGAGGTTGAATAAGCCTTGGATAAGCTTCCGAACTTTTAAATGCTAAATCTGGAATTCCAAACCTTTAGAAGCTTGCCCATCTCAAACACTAACACACAAACAGGTTCAGCAAAAATATTAAATGCAGAAGACATCATTTACAAAAAAACATCATTGTGCCAAGGAATACTACAGAACCTGTCCAAACATGTTTTTTTTTTTTTACATGCACCACGCATTAAAAAGTAGCTTGACTTGCTCAGGGATGTTTTTAAAAGTATTTTGCTACAGATATCATTGCTACATTGGACCCCAAAAGATACTTGAGAAGTGGTGTGCAAAACTCAGCTGTTTCACTTTGCATCAGATTATATTGGCATCTCCTTCAAATGTCACTTCCTGAGATGATAGCCTAAACAAAGCAGGATAATTCTCCAGAGGTCTGGCTATTAATATTTATTATTTATATTCAGAAGCTCAGCTCTGCTGTCTTTGTGACAGACACATTACAAGAAAATAATTTGCCTCACTTAGTATATGTTGTAGCATTCCAGTTGCACTCAGAGGGCTCCGAGAGTTCAAGGTTACTTACTAGATCCACATGTAACATTCATAAGGCTTCTCATTTTTCATGGTATCAGCATCCTTGTAAATTGCATCTCAGATGTTCTTCAAACCACTCAAAACCCACATTCCATTGAAGTACCAGTGAGTTTACAGGTACACTTCACTTAAAAGCAACAACAATAACTATCATTGTCATTCAACAGAAAGAAGAAAACCACACCTTTTCTGTGCTTTCATTATAATGGTCTCATTAGAAAATGCTGACATAATGGTGTTTACAATTGCCTTTTTGTGCATAGGTCTTTAAGTGCAAGCACTTCATGTGGACTTTCTGCTACCAAGGATTAGTCACACTGTTGACACCCGTTTATCAGTTCAGTTACTCTACATTTCAGGAGATTTTTATCAGACATCAGTCAGCCACTTAGAAATGCAGTCCAAGAAACTACAGTGATTTGGACAGGAGAAGCAATGTGGTTGCTGGGAGAGAGTTTGGGGAAATGTATTGGTAAGATTAGGAGAAGAGCATTTCCTATAATTTACTGACCAGTAAAATAAGGGCTAACATAAAATATTGTTAAAGCTGACTTGTACCCTGTTTGCAGTTCTCTGTACATGTAGTTATGAAAGCTAAGCTTGAGAAAAACAGGGCACTCAGTGACAGAATATCTTTTCCCGGAAAAGTATGGGTGAATGAACAAGACTCACAAAATTCAGATATGTACGTTCCAGAACAATTATAACTATTGCATCTGTGCCTCCATAGTACTCAAAAACTATGTTTATGCTCTTCAATCTTTTGACAGTATATCTGAGAGACAGTAATTTGTAGCAACAATAATGTAGAAGTTACCAGCTTTTAAAAGCTTCAGTCATGTATATTCGCATTCAGATGTATTCAGGTTATCTTGTACTTCTTTAGATGGAAAGAACTATAGCTGATATCACCTTGAAACAAGTTACTAGTACTTTTAGCTAAATATAACATAATTTCTAAGCATGTAATTTCCTTAGCCTTTGAAACAATAGGACACATGCTGGAATAATGCAAGACAAAATGCCAGTTTGGCATTCATATCACTGACCCATATGGCTTCCTATAGGAAATCAGTAAAGCCTATATGACTTGTATTTCTTTTAAGGAAATATCAATATGTTAATTTGTCTGACCTGCTAGCCAGAACATTACCCATATTTTTCTCCAACTTGACTCCTGTTTCAGGAGGACAAAAGGTAATTTAGATGTTGCTCACATCACCTCCTCTCAAAATTCAGCTTTTCATTTGAGCTCTTTCATCAAGTTATTGTGGAAGATTAAAAATAGAAGAAAGGGAAGTCACGAGTGCATGGCAGTAGCAGGAATAAGTTACTAATGGAGACGGTCACAAAGGAATGTCTTCGTTAGGGCAACCATTAAGCATGGTTCCTCTCAAGTATGTATGTATTGCAAATGTGTACAACACTCCAGACTTCACCAAATGGTTGAACAAGTTTACTGACTCGACTCATACTATTGCTATGTCTAAACCTAACCAATTTTAGCTGTTCAGCTTGGATGAATTTTAAGGTCACAGCTACAATAAAAAATACAAGGGCACCTGAAAACACTAACAACATGGGAAAAATACAGGGCTCAGCTGAAAATAAACAGAAGAAATTTCAAAACAAAGGGCAAGTTTATCTGTTCATTCTCAGAAAGGTTTCCTTCTTTCATAAAAGGAGCTTATTATCAAAAGTTCCTTTGCTTCCCCAGCAATGGCACTGTGGTTCTTTAACAATGTTAGTCTGGTCAAAGTCTATGTGGGCCACAGAAACCAAGGCAATGACAGTGTTTATGAGAGCTGGAAGCAGGAATAGGGTGAGAAAGATGAGGAGAGACAATATTAGTCATCTACAAAATAAAGAGCTAGGCAAGAGGACAAAATTGCTGAAGGGTAGATAGGACTAACAGTGCAGAAACACAGTGATTTTCTTCTTAATAAAAGGAAAAGGAAAACTGCACTTGCTCAAAGAAAAGTCCTTGAAAGTACCTGACAGCAAACTCTGACTGAAGGGGAAATAGAGATTAATTTGGAGCAACTTAGATCCAGCAAAATCTTGTTCCATTAATCCCTTTCACTTAGAAAATTCTGTTCAAAGTGTCCTAGTTGATAAGGAGTTTTAGGGACCAGTCATAGACTGGATCTAGTAGGACTAGTTTTTTTTTCTTGTGAGTTCTGCTACTGAGCATATTTGCTAGCTGAAGCCATCATAGCTGAAACTGCTAAGCACATCTATGCCTACACTTTTTATTTTCTCATATTCTTAGTTTTAAGTCATTGCAGGAGTTCCACACAGGAGGTCATAATTTGGGCATCAAATGCAATATTTTCCATCCACCAGTTAGAACCTAACAAACATTGCCTTAAATAAATTTGTGCCCATGCCAAATTCAAAATTAACTTCCCAAGCCAAGGTAGAGTTAGTGGGATGGGGCCAAGGGGCCCACTGCTCTGCTGTTGAGCTAATGGAGCAGCCTCAAGCTGCCAATCCAACAAGGGAGACTTTTTCATTTAACATATACATTACGCAACGTGTGCAATATTTTCCACATTCAATGAGATGACTTTATTTATAAGCTGCCTGTGTAGAAAAGGTCTCTTATTACAAGGAAGCAGCAAGCCAGGTTGAGCCTGGAAATGAGTTCTCAGTTTCTCCTTCAGTGCAACATTCAGTGACATGTTGCTTATTCCCTTCAAAAATAGTTGGCAGATGGTTTTGGTCATTTACTGAACTCACAGACCCTAGAATAATGACATATATTCCCAAAACTTCATATAGTTTGACCTTCACTAGCTGCTAGAAGGGTCAGTGAAATACTGAACATCTGGAATTCTATTGACCACCAGGAAGAGTCCCTGTGATGAAGATACAGTTTCATTTTCAGCCAGAGAAGTGTCTTCCGTTATCATCAACATTTCAAATGGTTTGAAATTTTGCTGGCAGGTTTCATTTAAAATTTTGAATCTTTTCTACTAAATCAAAATTGAGTTAGGTATTTTAAAGTTTGAAAGAAAGGCCAAATATTCTGGCTGCTATATGAATTGACATACGAATTAAAATAGATGTTCATAATTCTGCATTCACTCATGGGCCCAAGGTGTTTTCTCTGATAATTCCCACTTCTAAATTCACCTGCTATGTCAGTTAAATTGCTTATTGCATAGGAAGCTACTCAATATGAAGAAAGAAAAGAAAGAAAGAAAAGAAAGAAAGAAAGAAA
>VXAV01000601.1:88451-102105 GCA_013399715.1 Alectura lathami | reverse complement strand
CCCTTCATAACCTTACAGATGACCCTGTTTGTGTCAACATCTGTTTGACATATTTTATCTGCTTTGTCAGTTCATTAGGTAATCATAACTTGTCAACTACTAAGACTTCTTATCTAGTTTCACATAATTACTAAACCAACTAGAAATAAATTGTGTGTGGTTTAATAATACATGATAATGTTTCAAAGGTCTTTTAAAAAAGTAAATTGCTTTTGCAGCATTAGTGTAACCTATTATATAACATTAATATGCATAACAGATGGCTCTTACAAGAGTAAGACGGTATTATTTTGGTTTCATTTTAATTGGCTANATCATTGTGAATTATTGTGAATTGGCACTACATGTAGTTCTGACAGTGACTATTGACAAAAATTGCTTTTTAACCCATTTAGAGAATCTGCCACAAGAAATCCCATTGTGATGCATTTCATGATATAAACTGAGGAACTCTACCCAAAAGGGGTTTCGTAGAGGACACCAAATCATTTTATCATTTTACCTAGGCCTCAGTTATCTATTGGATGTTAACAGATTTTCACCAACATTGACTTGAATTTGATGCCAATTGGAGATATGAAGGTGAAAGGTCTTACATTCAGCTTCCAAGTTTTAAGTTTCTCAGTATCTCAGCATTCTCTGTATTTTTGTTATTTTGAAAATACTAAAATAACTCCATCCCTTTTACATTCTTTGTATTCTAATTGCAATGAGCCATGCCCAAATAACTAATATTAAAGAAATACGTAGCAAAAATAAAACAAAATGTGGAAAGGACACAACGTTGAAACTGAAACATAACTACTTATAATCATTCCATTTTTATGAAATAAATCTGATTTCAATTAAAACAACCTCTGGAGGTAGGCTAGTGTATATTATAATAAACGGGTAAATGTAAGGCGTGGGAAAAGTTCAGACATTCCTTCTAGCATATTGAATCAATTAATAGCATGTACAAGGAAACCCTGATTATTTGAAGGAGTGGAGAAAAATGACTTGATTCTTTACAAGTAGTACAGACTATTATTAGTATTCCAGATAGAGTGTGTTCTAGGGAGTCCATCATATGCTTTGATCTGTCTGCATCCACAGCTGGAAACTTTGTGCCAGTCTCTGGAAGCAGCACGAACTGACAACAGTCGCCTCGATCAGGAAAGTGAGTTAGTGGTTGCAAATGTTAATCAGTAGATCAAAGAACAAAAGTGCGTAAAAATGGGTCTTTTTGGGGGGGTCTGATTTCATTTCCTATGGTTCCAAACAATTAAAGCATTCAAAAGAACTCTCTTCTCAACTTACTGCTGTATCTTTTATCTGGAACACTGCAATAGGTATCTGTACACATGCTATCTTTTTTTAATGATCACATTTACATGCTTTTGAATTAACACAAATAATCAAATAATAAATAAGTCATCCAATTTTCAAAGTTGTTAATAATGTACTTCGCAGATAGCAAAAATGTATGTGTATGTTCTTATGCTTGATAACATTTTCCTTGGATTTTGCAAGACTGCCATATCAGCACTTTCAATTTGTAAGTATACATTTGTTTACAATATTTATGAAGATATCCCTGATTAAGAAAGTTAATATACCTTGTCAAAATTAACAAGTTATACTGGTGAGAAGTATCAATCCTCTACATTATTTCTCATAAGACATGCATAAACCTGTAATTCTGAATGTACATAGCAACATAAAGCTAGGCTGCATATTTTTTGATTGAGTAGTTGAAAACCTTGTTTCTATCTTCAATATTAAACTATCAACAGCATTTATAATAGCCTTGTGACAGGAAAAAATTGCATGCTTTATTACAGCCTATAGTTTATTTCGTATTTCTGCAAACTCTATCCAACACCAAGAAGAGTGCTGAAATGAAGCAGACAATTGGATGACCTTCAGTCTGTGTCATAATGATATGTAGTACGACAATGCAAGAACAAGTCCACAAGAAGAAATTCCCTGTGGAAGATGCACATCGTTAGGGGAAATTATTGCAAATTTGCTGTGCCTAGCTGAGACATCTTACCCACACATAAAGAAACATGTCACAAAAAAAAAAAANAAAAAAAAAAAAAAAAAAAAAAAAAAAGAACAGTTTAATGTGGTAGTTTTTTAGTGCAAAATTGTTCTCGATTTGTGGAGTTGCATTTTGTTTCAACTGCAAGTGCTTCCAAACAAGCTAGTTGGTTCCCCCTGTAATTATTAGAGATGCACTGAGAAAATCTTCTAACAAATCTGATCATTTTAAAGCCTTTTAAGAACAAGACAATTCATTCCCAACATTCCTTCATCTATACTGATCAACACCCCACGGACTGTGAAGAGAGCCCGGAGTGACTATGAGGTGAAGATGCCTACATTATGAACACCATTATTAGTCTCACCGGCAAAGTCAGGACATCTAGTGCACTGACAATCATGACTCTGTCATTGCTGACTCCTTAATGCATCAGACATTTTCTAACTGATAGGAATTACAGTAGAATTATCTTGGCTCCTTTACAAGCCATGATCTACAAGTTGTAACTACTTTTATGCTTAATTTTGGCTAAAACTTTTAGAATTTAAAATTTTTATATTTTACAATCTTTTTAATTTAAAATGCTTAGAATTTTGTCACATTACAAAAACCACCATGAAACTGTTTTCTGACTCTGACATTTCTTTAATTTCTTTAGTTTCTTTAATTCATTTGTTTCATAGGTTTATCTGGGATATGGTTAATTTTCATCATAGAGGCGCATAAAGATTTTCATCGTAGAGTCTGTGTTTTGGATTTTTGATGAAAATTAGTGATAACACACCAATGTTTTAGTTGTTGCAGAGTAGTTCTTGCACAGGGTCAAGGATGTTTTTGCTTCTCATGCTGCCTTGCCAGTGAGGATCTGGGGGTGCACAAGGAGCTGGGAGGGGACAGAACAAGGACAGCTGACCCAAACTGGCCAAAACAATATCCCATACCTTATGATGTCATGCTCAGCATTAAACAGTGTGGAAGAAAGAAGGAGGAGAACAAGAACATTCAGAGTGATAATGTTTGTCTTCCTGAGTAACCATTACATGTGACAAGTCCTGCTTTCCTTGGAGTGTCTGAATGTCTGCCTGCAGACGGGGAGTATGAATTCCTTGTTTTGCTTTCCCACTTGACTGTCTTTATCACAACCCATGAGTTCTCACACATTTACTTTTCCAGTTCTCTCCCTGATCTCACTTGGGTTTAGGTATAGGAACATTCTTCTAAAAGAACTTAGGCATATTTATGCCTCACATTATAACAAGTAATTTCAGGAAAACAAACAAGCAAACAAACTTTTTGTCCCAGGTTTGGCTGAGGTAGAGTTTTAATTTTCTTCCTAGTAGTTAATAGGTGCTGTGTTTTGGATTTAGGAGGAAAAAAATGTTGAAAACATGCTGATGTTTTAATTGTTCATGAGCAGTCCTTACACTAAATAAAGGATTTTTCAGTTTCTCAAGCTGCCCTGCCAGCAAGGAGCTGGAGGTGCACCAGGAGACGGGACAGCCGGAACAGCTGACCCAGGCTGGACAAAGGGACATCCCATAGTATGTGGCGTCATGCTGAACAATAAAATGGGGAGTTGGTTGGGGCAGGCTGCCACTAACTGACTGGACATTTTTCACTGACTGGTTAGCAACTGCATTGTGCATCAATCATTCTGTATATTCTTTTATTATAATTATTATTATTGTTTTCCATTCCTTTTCTGTACTGTTTAACTGTCTTTATTTCAACCCATGAGTTTCACCTTTTTTTGATTTTCTCCCTCATTCCACTGTGGGGGAGTGAGTGAACGGCTGTGTGGTGCTGAGCTGCCTGCCAGGTTAAACACATTTTTCATAGGTCATAAAATTTGCAGGATTTTTTTGATTG
Organism: Alectura lathami; assembly: GCA_013399715.1. Classification (NCBI taxonomy): domain Eukaryota; kingdom Metazoa; phylum Chordata; class Aves; order Galliformes; family Megapodiidae; genus Alectura; species Alectura lathami. The sequence goes on along the minus strand of VXAV01000601.1, from coordinate 98,207 downwards.
CTTTGGACCATTTTAAGAACAGTAAACCACACTGCCAAGGTGTGATACTCCTGAACATGATAAGCCATCTTAGATGTCCCTTCCTCTTCCCCTGTTTTCTCTCTATTGTTTTACACTCTCTCATTTTAAATATTTGTTTAAAACAAATACTCTTCCATAAATAAACACATGCCTCAGTTTCAGGAGAGTAACAGTCAGTATAATATTACATTCAGCCTTTCTGAAATTTTCACATTTCAATTAGAAAGAAATCTTGCAATTCTTAGTTTATTTTTTCAGGCTAGTAGAGACTGATTCACAAAAATTACTTTCAAATTTAGGTGTTTTGATGTAATAGAGTAAATCAAACAAAGATACATATATATTTAAACCTTATTGCCAGCATGTTAATACAGATTTTTTTTTTAAATTATTATCAGTCTTAATAGATTGGATAATTAACTGAAGTGGAATGTGGGTGTTTTTTTAAAGTACAAATTTATAAAACTCATATTTTTCTTAGGATTACAACTGCTCTCTTGCCTCTATAGGGTTATTTAAGTACACATTTTTGTTACAGTTTAGGTGAGCAGAATGTTTTGCAGAGCAATCTGCTGTCTTCAAAACTTTTTTGATCTGCACTATATAGTGCCCTAGTATTGGACCCATGACAAAAAGAGAACATTCTCAGTTTATTTTTTTTTCTGTAGTCTAGGAGGTGAAATAAAGATCACTTTTGCCATTAATTTCATTTTAGAATCACCTCATTGCTGGTTATCCTTTCTTACACCTTGTTAAAGTTAGACTTGACACCGCCAATAACCTAGATCAAAGATGTCATAGTACATAACTGAAGGCCATATGGGACATAGTTGGTAAAAATTCATTTTGCAGAAAAAGAGACACATACATTTATCTAACTGATACTTTACATTTGGTTGCTCCTTTCATGCAAAGACTTTGTTCAAAAAAAAAAAAAAAAGTATGGTAAAGCAAAGGTTCAGCAGGCCAGATTTACTACATGAATTCCGTTATTTTGTAACATGTTACTCTTTTCCAAAAATATAGAGTAGCATATTTTACTGCTCTAAAAATATTGGTATCTTCCTCAAATATTTTTTGGTTTTGGAGGAACTTCTTTTGAAGAGATGAAATAACAAATATGTGACAAGTTCTTGAAATATAGAGGATATTTTCTTTATTTCAGTGTAGTGCTACACCATAGAGATGATAATACAGGATGATTTGCAGTAATATATTTATATTTTTTTTGCATTAAATGATTAATATATCAGATTTCAGAGTGAGTGTTTGCTTAGTTAGTTACTGACAGAATATTGCCATTCTGCTTATTATTCATTTGTCTATTCAGTTTTCCAGTTTTTATTTTATTTATTATTATTCCTTTTGTGCATATTTCTTTGTTGTCTGCTGCTTTTGTTCTCTTTACCATTCTTTGAGTCTATGATCTGTGGAAGCAATTTTGAACAAAATTAAGACTGCTAAATCAACATTACCAATATGATTTTGTATTTGTCTGGAATGTTAAATATCTGTTAAGCTTTGTATTTCATATATAGTGTACTCTTTTTATTGTCAAAGGTTATTTGAATGTCTTCTAAGAATTGTCGACTTTTTTATTGATTAATAATTATACATTTCTTGATACTTACAATGTCTGTCTTTTCTTGTGTTTTTATTTTTAGAATTTAATAAACAAAACATCAAAGAACAAGGAACAAAAGAAGATGTCTAAGAACAGATCCTAGAGTTTTTTTCCATTTGAAAAGCTTCTGTATTAGAGTTATCGTATATGGAAATATATGTACAATTTCTCAACTAACCTGCAAAGTCTCTACGGTGTCATCTATAAGCCCACTATCTCTAAGATGTTAAAGCACATTATATGATTGATAAAAATTTATCCTAAAAATATATTTCTTGTCGAATTAGAGCTAGCACTTGTGTTATGAGGAAGAGAGCTATATTGGAGGAATGAATCTAGGTTATAATGCAGTGAAAATAATTTTGTGTTGCAGGCATTTGAAATACTTGAATATGGTGTTTTCAAATATTCTTTCTTGGACTAGCATATGTTTACACACTCTTTATTTTGTCTTTGGCTTGACTCCTTATTGTAGTTTTTTTTTTTTTTTTTTTTTTTTGTAATGAATGTAGTCAAATGTAAGTAAGCATCTTAATTATTTTTGAGGTAGATCAGTTCAAGGTTCTTCAGTCCTTTGTGTGGCCTAGTTGTGCTCTTCTCAAACATGAAGACTCACAGAATTGTAGGGGTTGGAAAGGACCTCAGGAGATCATCTAGTCCAGCCCTCCTGCAAAAGCTACTTCCCTATGGTAGTGGTAGGTTGCACAAGAAGTGCAAATAAGTTATGGTTTTATTCCTTTTTCAATAGAACCTAAACTTTTATCAACTTATTTTTTTTTCTGCATTTATAAATTGACTATGTTGCTCCATAATGCCTTTATTTATTTATTTATTTATTTTTATTCTTCAGGCATACCTATTTCAAAATAAGTAGAATCATAGAATCATAGAATCGTTCGAGTTGGAAGGGACCTTTATAGGCCATCTAGTCCAACTCCCCTGCAGGGAACAGGGACACCTACAGCTGGATCAGGTTGCTCAGAGCCCTGCCCAGCCCGACCTTGAAGGTCTCCAGGGACGGGGCATCCACCACCTCTCTGGGCAGCCTGTGCCAGTGCTTCACATCTATATACACTAATTGTTTATATTGCTTTTCCTCAGCATTCCTCACCATTAAATTGGTAGACTAACACTTGCCAATCCCTTCATGTTTGAATATATAAACATCTTTTCCTCTATTTTTGATTTTGATTGAATAATCTTCAAGATTATAGAGGCAGCCAGTTTTGCAGCCTGTGAATTAATTTTGCATGTTGCTTGTATTTTGGAAGACTCATGAGAATTAGTGGATATGTGACTGTAGACAGACAAATTGTCTCTTCAGAAGGCTTCAAAATCTGTTTATTTTTCAGGAAGTTTTAGTAGAGATTCCATTCAATAAACAACTTCCTGGGAATTGCACATATTAAACTTTTACTCTTTTTCAAAATCATGCACCGCATTTCTTTATATTAAGATGGGTTTAGTTCAGACAAGGTTATTAGGCATAGGCTTCTGAGTTAATGATTTTTGAATTGCTCTTGATGATGACCAGGTTCCATTGTGAAGTATCACTCACTCTTTCTCTCCAATGTCCTTTTATTTGACAACTGTTGACTTGTTAGCAAAAATTAATGAGTTCTTCTTTAGTAGCTCCATTAGTTTCTTTATGAGACTTTGGAGATTAGTTTTAGGCAATACAATTCTGTTCTGAAGCCTCTAAGTTGTGGTTAACGGTATTTTATCTTGTCTCCTTACCTCATGTTTTAAGGATACTCAAGGGTCTAGAAAAAGTGGTTTAAGACGGTGTTAAGTGCATTCAGTATGATGATAAAATCTATTTCTCATTTTGGCTACCAGCGAAGGTATTTGGTTAATATTGAGACAAGACAAAAAGCTAGGAAGGAAAAGGTAAGCATTGAATACACTGAAATAGAGATAGAAGCATTTTTAAAAAGATTTTGGTAATTTTCCACGTGTTTTCAGGTAATAAGATAATCTCAGGCCTCTTGGAGTATTTTTGTTACATTTTTTCTTGGCTATGTAATTCTAATTATTAGTTACAGGATCACTCTCCTGACACTGTGTGATTTATAGTATTGCTTACTACAAGTATTTGAAAGACTACAGATCCTAATTGCTGTGGATTATGTTCATTTCTAAAACTCTGTAGCAGAGAAGAAATAAGACTTTAGATTTCCCTGTAGTTAGACACAAAATCTTTTTTTGGAAATCATGGCTGAGTACATATTAAAAGATGTTGTAAATAATCAGACACATTAGTTGTCAGTAAGTCTTTCTTCAGAGGAAAAAAATACACTTTATAGTTAGCAGGAATTACTGTGTATCATGCACATTTGGAACAGTTAACAAGACTTCAAACCTTTAACCTGTGATGAGAAATGTTGTTTCTTAGACTGGTATCATAAAATATATTATCCTAGCTTGAATACTTTATCAATAAATGTCTATAATCCTATACCCCAGTCTAAGACTGCTCTAATTTGTAAATGCTTGAGCACAACTTGGTTACTTGCACTACATAATTTGTGACTTCTATAGATTATTCCATAACTGAGAAACCATACTGAAATTCCCTCAAAGGCAGATAAAATATTTTGCATGAGTAAAAGGTAATCCTTCTTAATATCCCATGTCCTTACCATCTATTTTGCAACATTTTATGTTTTCCTGGTTACTTATCAAAGCTTTTTATTTAATTTTGTACTATTCACATTTTTGTGTTTAAGCTTCTGACCATACCATATCATAGCAGATCTGGTTATCTTTTACAAAGCAGTAAGTACGTACCATTCTTGAACTTTTATTTGTCTGTTCTGTCCTTTCAGAACCTCTACTTGAGAGTTTAGTGATGTGTCAGGTAAAAAATAAGACCGTGAATGCTGATAGGGAGAAGGGTATTTTGTTGCTGGGGGAAGGGTAAAGCTGAATATCCAAAATTCTCAAGTTAAGCCTGACACATCTACAACCAGTAGAGGTTAGTTTTAAACTTTGATTACACCAGAACTAAGCAGAGATGATACAATGCTGAATTGTCAAATTAGTAAGGCAAGAGGTAGTAAGAGGATTAAGACATTGATCATCTACTGTATTTCTGCTCATAGAGTATTTAGGTGACGAAACCTAGGGTCTGAAGAGAAAGTCCTGCAAAAGGAAGAGATCCATGGAGATCCATGTACCTTGGCAGTAACAGCTGAGACTGGTAACTGTAAACAGATGTCACAGGCATGAAACCTGCACAGCTTTTTGCAAGTTTGCACAGCCATTCCTGACCATTAGTGACCTCCTGGAGTAGAAGAGAAGTTTAGATTTAGGCAATGTAAGTCAGACTGAGCAAGTGAATATGTTAAATAATCAAATAGCATAACTTTGTTCTTAAATAAGTGCTGATACCCAGATCCACTCTGAGCTGGCACTCTGTTTCTCCTGTGACAAGTGGTCTGCATGCTTTTTTTTTTCAGTTTGCTTTTTTGATTGGAGCAAGCAGAACCCGTGAACCTTTCAGGTTCTTTTCTGAATTTCTCAAGAAGTGGCAATTTGCCATAAGTAGTATATGTATTATTCTCTAAGAAAATACCACAAACATAGGAAAGGCTTTTATTGACTGTAATGCAGACTACTGTGGTTGCCTTGCCATATCCTGCAATTTTATATTAATGACATTTTTTTGAAATAAGATTTTGGGAGAAGGGTGGGTTTGGTCATATGGAAACAAGTTAGCCACTTTAATCAATTGTTTTTTTTTTTTTTTCATTACTACATTTAAGTTGTTTCAGATACAAAGAAAAATATGTTGTCAACGTATCCACTCCCCAGGAAACATAACAGCATAGAAGTCCACATAGTGCACAGGGAAAAAAAGTGCTAGACAACAAATGAATTATTTGTTAGTTTCTATAAGAGACTTTTACCACTTTTGCAGGTGTTTGCAAAAGGAAATAAACTCAAGAGAGATGCTTTCAGATATGCTAAGACTTTAGGTGAAAAGACAAGAAAAGTCCATGAAAAACACTACTGTCTGTTCCATGGATGATGACTAATGTACAGGTCTAGTATTCAAATAGTCTTATGAGTAAAACAAAACAAAACAAACAAAATAAAATAATTTTTTTTAAAATCCTTTGTTATGGATACATATTTCATAATTAATTCTATCCTGGCTAATGAGATATGAGTTCTATTCGGAGTATTCAACATTTTGGGCATTAACAGCTTCTGCATTATACACTACTAATAACTCTTTTCTAACTAAATATTCATTTTCACTAGATTTACAGGCTTTTAATTTCTCTGAGGTCATTACTTTCCAACAGGTTTATTTGAATTGACCAACATTTTCAAATGTCATTGTCAGTGCATGGACAGAAAGGGAGACAAACCACTGAAAGTGTAAGTATGATTTTCTTTGGAAACCAGAAGAAGAAGAAACAGTAGTCATGTATGCTCTCCCACAAACCTACGTTCCATCTCTCACCAGGATAAATGTAGTTGAAAGAGAATAAAAGCAACAAAAACAAACACTAGAAAACACATGAACTTAAAATTGAAACAAGAGAAACTGATTGCTCAGGCTTTGATATAATAAAGCCTCCTTTGAAAATGTAAATGTATACAGCTACAAGGGAAAGACCATGATCAGTTCTCAGGTTCTGAATGAAAATGCTGCTGATGCTTCACTGAGTTAATTTTGCATTGGAGACCCAGCTGAGCTGTGGATATAGAAAGCTGTCACACTTCCCTGTTTTGTAAACTTGGCATTGTCTTTCCTAGGAGGTCTACACAGCAGTATCTCCCCTGAAAGTCTCTTAAGTAGTTTAGAGGATGTTACCTCTGACAACGGATGTTAGCTGACAAAAAATGAAGACAAAATATCTCTCTTTGAAATATAATCTACACAAAATGATTTTTAAAAAGTAAAGGCTCTTATGTGCAAGATTGTTGGTATTTTCTGTTACATTGCAAATTTTTGTTTCAAAATCTTCAGTTGCTGAATACTGCTGAAGTAATTAGTGAACATCCTGTTGCACGTTATTTTAAATCAATCCGTTAACACTTTTTATACACCAGTTCAACAAATCTCTTCCTCTATATAATGTGTAAGCTATGAAAACTTACTGATACAAAACATAGTAAAAAATAATTTCCTAGACATTTCTTTTAAGAATTGTCAGTTTAGAATAGCCTACTCCAATATTTTTCATCAATCACTTCACAATGGACTTTTTTTTTAAAAGGTGAGATTAATCAAGCTTTTATTTATACATTTATATTGTTCCGTTAATAAAATATATCTTTTCTAAGCTTTACTGTTTTGAATGTTGTTATACAAAGGGGCTGCAAGCTGGAACAGCTGTTTTAAAACATACTAAAGACCAATTTTTTAAATAGGTTATCACACTAAATTCGGTTAAAAGGTTTAATTAAATTCAGTTTAAAAGGGTTAAAGAATTAACCCTTTTGCAGTTACATAGCAACTCTCATCTCAAAGCACAATATCATAGGAAAATGAAGCATATTATGAACACATTTTCCAAGAAATGTATTAGGATTGGCTGAGTAGCATAAAATAATAGGAACAGAAGTTATTTAAATTATTTCTGATATGGATCACAGACATTTTACTTTGTAAGCAGCAAAAGACCATTTTATTTTGAACATAGCAAGTATAGCATACTAGCAAGTATAGAATGCAATCAGGAATCCATATGAAAGGATTCCTGTCTTTGAGGATAAACAGATTAGAGAAAAGATGAAGGATTTCTTCATATGGGTCTTTGCAGAGTATAACAGGGAATCACTTTCTTAATGGGTCACTTTCTACAGGTAATGAAAGTACCTGATGAAGAAGAATTCTAGAAACTAAACTGAAATAAATCACAGCAACTAATGAACTTGTTTGGAATATTGTTGCTTTTGGTTGTGTTGCCTGTTCATTGTCCATTCTTTATTTGCTGAAAAATATGTATTTATCTCTAGCATTTCTTATGCATAATGTAAATTACAATACATAATCCAGAGTTATTTTACTGTGTTAGAGATGATTTAATTATGGTTCATACTTCTATGCTGCTGGTTACTACTGCTTGAAAAAAAAAGAATTTAGATAGACAAGTTTTGCAGCAGTCTTGGAAGATGCTGAGATTGAGGCACTGACAATCTTATAAAGTTTGCTCAATCCCCTGCAGTGGTGATGCATGGCATTCCACATATCCCATCCACAGTTCTGCCTCCAGAGCTGCCAGCTTCCCTTGACAGCTTTTCCAGTAAGATTATTTTTTTCCTAGAAGCATGTAAAGTTATTTGCTATTTTTTTTCTGATGTTGCCATTTTGATGACTGTTTCTAGAACATCGTGTCATGACATGATATGATAATTTTTTGAAAAATCCATTTGTAACAGTTGTTATCTAGTTAGTCAGCCAGATTTGATCTTGAGATCTTAAAGCAAAACAAAATAAATCCAAGCACTTGACAATTCCAATAGTACGGCACATTTAAAGAGAAAAACAGATTTTGAGATCTGTACAGATATAATGGACATATACCTGCTTCAGGGATAGTGCTTAACTATTTCAGGTATTTTTCCTATTGTGATTCTGTTGTAGGGTAGTGAGATCAGCGGTCTTTCAGAGATTTAAAATGTTCCAACAATGAGTGTTTTAACTCATCTAATAACATTATCATCTCTCAAAATATATCTGAAGTATTTACTTCTTTATCTGGTATGCATTGATTTAAGCTTGAGTAAGAATATTTTTCATAAAGTATAAAAACACAACTCAATGTCTCTTTCAAACTGCTTAAAAATTATAATGCAGTTTTCTATGTCAAAGACAATGTAACCCAGTGCTGTCCAGGATAGACAAACAACAGGCTATATAAAGACATGGGATTGATCATCTAATAACAGACAATTTATGGTAGTGTTTTTTTTTTGCTCATATGTATTGATGACCCAATGTATTATTGCTTATGTTTTTAGTTCATAAACATTAGCACACAACTCTGCCTCTTAGTGGGATCAAAAATATCATCTCTCGTTTGTATTTGTGAAAGGTAGCACTGCAAATTTATTCCTTTTATTTTATCTTTATGTTGGGGTGGGGTGGTGAAGTAATGAATTAAATCATAGAATCATCTAATCATACAATAGTTATCTGTTTATAGAAAATAAATGGTGGAGGTAGCAGTAAGTTACGTTAAAGACATTTTCTTCCAAATTTATAGAAATACAAAATACAAATCAGTTAGCCTGAATTGACTGTAGCAATAAATACTTTTTTCTAATGAAAACATGCATTGGAGTAAAAGTCCATAGATATTTTCATGGCTTCATATTCAAATCACAAGAAGCTTATTTGCCCTAATCTTTAAAACTAAGGGCCTAACCCTCACAAAATCTTTTGGTATGTTTTCATTAGTTTCCCATGATATCTGATTGGAGAAAACTGTAGAATATCACCTTAGAAGTTGACGTTAGACTAACATTCATCTTGAATTTTTGAGATTCAGAAAAATTCTCTCAGTCATTTATCCAATGCACAAAAAATTTTAAACTCTGAAAATACACTGATTATGAAAGATTTCTAGCTTCTGTGTGGGATGTACAATAGCCACTGCGCAGATGATCATGAAAAATACGGTTAAAAATTTAGGATATTCAAGTTCCTCAGCACTAGAGTAGCCATAATCTATTTGCTATTTAGCCATTTAACACGATTATTTCTTGTTCAAGGGATACACACAATTTATATAGTAACAACTACATTTACCATCCCAGAACAAATGAAAGGCCTAATCTGTCCTGTCAGTAAAGAAAAAAGCTTTCAAAAATCTAGTTTACCTGTCGTCTTTACAGTAGAAATTAGTGTCACTGAAGTTGTGAACCACGATCTGGTTGCAGACTGCCAGCATTGATCTCTTAGGCAGGTGTTACATGGTTCATGGTTTGACTGCATGTTCAGTAGCTTTCGCAACTGGTAGTAATACACTACTTTATATGAATATACTGCCTTAGCTGATTTCCTTCTAAATGTGGCAAAGGAGAACACATGAAAATCTGTCTCAAAACTTTTGATTTTCACTCTTAAAATGTTTGTTTGTTAGAACTTT
>VXAV01000601.1:56836-79848 GCA_013399715.1 Alectura lathami | reverse complement strand
AATCCATGATCCATTTCTGCCAGCCAGTCAGTCGCCAGAATGTACCAGAGCCTGAGGTTATTCCTCCACAGGTTTAGGACTTTGCATTTCCCTTTGCTGAAATTCATTAGACTTCTTCCAGCCCAATTACCCACTTTAGGTAGGTCCCCTTGAATGGCAGCACAGGTGTTAATCCATTATTGGGCTACTCAGAATCATCTCTATAACTATAAAAAAATAGTATAAAATAATATTTATTTTTTATGACATAATTTTGCAAGCAATTGACAAAAACATCCACAAAACAAAAATGCCCTATAAAGGACATAGGCAACAGTACAGATCGTTCTTCACTCTTCTGATTCCTCAGGTTACATCTTTTGACTTAGACCTCATTGCTAGCCCTCATATTAGTATGTCCTAAGAAGTCTTTAGGGAATCACATCTTACAACTCCTTTTATTAAGGGTTAAACCAGCACAGCCATGGGGACTCGGGCATTCTCTGCCTAGGATGGAGTTCTTCACTTGAACCGTTTAAGTTTGTTCTTCTCTTCTCTTGTGATTAACCACAGGGATACTGAATATGCACTCACTTCTTTCTCCTATTCTTCTTAAGATTGCTTAATTAATATTTATACTTATGATGTGATCAGATTATGTTACCTCACCACTTTGTTACTTCACTTAGACATTTATTCTTTGAGGGTATTTCTTCTCATGAGATCACTATGAAGTAATTTCATAAATGATATAAGAAGTACTAATTTTCAGGAGCATTTCTGGATTTATAATGGAAGTCTGAAATAGTCCTGGCAGAGTCTAAATGTCACATATAAACAAAAAAGACCTATTTAAGAGTAATCAAAACAGTACAACTCCAAAACAATGAAATCCCATTTTAATAGGTCTAAATGAACCACAAAAGTCACATTACCATGACCATCTACATGAATTATTTTCTCTCCAGCCTAGCTATGACAGCCTTTTCACTGTAATTCTTACAGGTTTCTTATATTCCCACTCTTTCTTATGTTCTCCTAACTCAACTTTCTCATCTGCAACTCCCTAAATTTTCAGCATACCCCGGAGAATATCTACAACAGAGAATTAATGATGTGAAATTTTCCAGGCAACAGAATGAGGGGAGTGCAGCAGATCTCATTAACATTAGTTTACATGGATATCTTATCCATCTATGGTTGCACAGCTGCATGATCCCCATATCCATTCTCTGCTCAGTTCAGATATACCTCTGTACACTGCAATATGACATGCAGAAAAATAGTTATGACATAAGATCATCAGAATTCCACAGAAAATATAATAAAAGATATTCATACGTGCTTTGTTCATTTTCATGTTTAATTACAATTGCAATTTGTTTTGTGTGAAATAGCTTCATAACTGAAGTTTCATAAGAGTAACTCCTGCATTGAAGCAAAATTCGGGGCCTTTCAAGTTTGTTTTGGAATACATGGGGTAAAAGTGTCACGTGTACATACTGCAGGCATTATTGCTCTGACTACTAAGTGTTATGTGGCTACTTTTGTACTGGGGATGGGATTGAGACCTCCAACTCATTTCACAATAGACTATTGAATAGCCATCAGCTGAAGAAAATTTCAGTCAGTAGCAACCCGAAATGCAATTGAACTCAACGACCTAGAGGTGAAAGGCTCTGTATCTCATTACCACCTCCCTAAACCTTCCAGTCCCACAGTATTTTCTTCAGTCTTTTGAAAAGAAACATCTATTGTGCAGATATAACTGCTATTGAGTATCTTAGTCATTTAACTTTAGATTATTGAGTTTCATTATTGTTTATTCCTTTGTCTCAAGATGAATCATTTTCTATGAATCAGATAAAGCACTATCATTATGATATCACTTCTGAAGGATACATAATTGTAGCTTTTCTCTCTAAATCATTGAAATAGTACATTTTTTCTTGTTAAATATTACTTTATTTTCAGATGTGGCTATTAGAGTACTCTTTATTCCTCAAGGAAATAGTTTTAAAGAAGAGATCCTATGTATCTCTCTATAAGTATCTGAAATGTTTGTTAGCTTTAATCATAAAAAAAACCTTCTGAGGAACAATTTACAAAATTATTTTTGCTATTCACATGATTTTTTCAATGTGTCTGTTTTTAAAAATATGTGAGGTGAGATTTATTTTTCATTTTCTTTACTTTACCTGAACAAAAACCATAAGGTTTGCTATAAAAGCTAATTTTTTTGGTCCATCTTATGTAATGTGTCAGTAGCCATCAGTTACAAATGATTTAGACACAAATAAACTAAAGCATGAAAGAAATGGGAAGATCGTTTCCCTCTGAATAATCTGTTTATATCCTGGAAAGTGAAAGACAATAATCCAAAATCGTCACTACTCATGAATCAAAAAAATGTTGTCTCACTCTTTTAGATTTTAGAGATATTATTTGAGGTGAACTCTGGCAATAGTGAGGCAAAGAAATTACTTAGTGAGCAAAAATCCTACTGTGAATAATATTTAAGCTAAGTGGTTGTGTCCATCCTTCTTCAGCAGAAAAAAAAANNAGATTTATCTTTTAAAATAAAAAAAAAAAAAAAAAAAAAAAAAAGTTTGACTGCTCCTGTGTCCTTAACTTCCACAAGACTTACAGACCTCTAAACCAGAAATGCATTGCTTAAAAGATTACAGTCAGCAGAAGGTTACATAGAGAAACCTCTCTGACAGCTGGAAAGCCCTCCTAGCAATGAACATAGGCACCATTGACACTTTTGATTTAGGGGCAATTTAAATGCATTTTGTATATATCACCTATCTTTTCTTGTTTTGTCTTTTTCAAAATTAAGGAAAATAATTAACAGCTAGTGTTTCTTTTAATGAAAAAAATATAAAAAGACATTGATTTGCATATATGGTCAACTGAAATTGTCTTAAAATCTCTGTTTACACATTTGTTAGACAATTATGTAAAACCAGTCCTTAAAACTGAAAGAATGGGATTTATTTTTATTTATTTTTATTATTTTTATTTATTTGCTACAATTAAACATTGTATAGTTAGCATCCTAATGCCTCTCAAAAATATTTCAACATAAAATCTTCAAATATGTATAAAACCATGAAGATGTAAGTTTTAATAAATATTTGGACTGATCACATATATAGGATGCAAATAAAAATTCTGATTTTTCCAATATTTTGTTAAATGTTTCTGAATAAGACTATACTGGGGTCTCAGTAGTTTTTTCTTCTTCCCTCTGTAATCAGTGAGGCCTTCATTCAGAAGATCAGTCATGTACAATGTAAGGTAAAATACAGTATTTTCATTTTTCTACAAAGTGAAGTCATGCAAGAACATATAATGATATGCTATCTGCAGAGAGGTAGAAGATGTTGTGAAAGACTTTTAGTGCTTCTAAACTGCAGGAATTCAATACAGATTTCCTCATGAAATATCTGTAATGCTGAGCAGCAGTTCTACTGAAAGAATTGTACCCTTGTTTACAATTCTAGCAGAGATGTCAGGAATTTAATGTGCCTTGGCAATAAACTGCCCCCTCATTCCTGAAAGTGGGCCCCTGTAAACAGAGTTGAGATTTGAGGGTAAGATAGCATAGCAAAACTTGAGAGACATCCTCTGCACTGTAGCTACTTTGCTGGTTGTTTGAAAACGTCAGTCTTAACAAGAAACTGTTAATCTAGACTGTTCCTCAAGCACTAAATACACTTTCTTTTTTTTTAATATGTTTATATGAGCCCTTAGGTTCATAAAAAGGCTCAGCTGTTTTTGAAGTTACAATAAAAATAGCAGGCACCACTAAATGGAAAATGAAAAAGGAAAATATATCCCACCCAAAAGAAGAATTTCTTATAACAGGAGCTCAATGAAATAAACATTACATGAATTTCAACAAAAGCAGCTTTAATTTGCCATAAGTTTTAAACATCAAGGCTTGTTAGCAGGTATGGTTGTGGGGAAAAGAGTAAAGTGTCACCATCCATAATATATTTGAAGAATAAAAACAGTTTCAGATCCATATGCACATTAAGCTCTGTTATAGTACTTTTTTCCCTTCACCATTGCCATTATTTATTTATTTGATATTTAAGCACCACATTTATACAAAATTGAAACAGCATGCAAAATGTCTGTTATAGATTGCCTGGTTTCTGTAGGATTTATTTTGTACGTTAATTTGTCTCTGCACACTGGCTATTCTCACTTGATTTCTGCCATGTCACCGTTCTCCATATTGCCTTACCCTTTTTCCTGGAAGGAAGACAGATAAGCCTTCCTATCCTTTTGAGTTCTTTGAGGGTCCACTTCCTCTTGATTTAAGCCAGACAACCTCTAAGTCCCATATTGCAGCTACTATCATGGAGGTCAAGGAGTACTTGACTGGACTCTTGCTGGAGCTCAGAAAAATAATAATGATTTGCCTGAAGGGTCACTATGGACTGGAGAGAAATGTATTAAAAGCTTGAATAAACCCTCTTCTTGTGACAAAGAAGTGTTGTTTTTGTCAGGATTGATTTGTCAGAGTGCTATTATTTTTGGTTTGGAGTTTATTCTTTTTTCTTTTTCTTTTTTGAGAATATATTATCTGAATTTGGAGAAGATATATTCAATGTATTTTAAAATATAAAATAACCTGCACATAGGAACATTGCAGAGAGTATTGGGAGGTAAGTCTGTGCCAAAGCTGAGTGTAGAGGTAACAACAGGAATCTGATGAAAGAGGACAGAGTTTAAAGGGAAGATTTGGGCATTCAGGTAAGAAACAGAAGAAGATTATTAGGAGGACAAGAAGAGAAACAGTGGTAGCACTGTCTAGCTGTAACTTGCATTTCATCAGCATTGCTTTGGGATGAGCAGGGCATGGAATGTGTGCTCTTTAGACATCCCTGGCCTCATGTGGTGTAAGCCAAGACCTCTTGCTCTTCTCCTAAATAATTTGAAGGCTCTCTTTATATTAGATAGCATGAATCTATCTGTTTGCTCTTGTCTGTAGTGTATACAGAAAATTTCTTGTCTTGGTCTTTCGAATGTCTTCTACTCATGGATATACTGGGATCCCAGTAGCCACTAAATACTGTATGAACAGGTCTCTGTGATGTCACAACACATAAATAAGCAGATAGGGGATCACTGTTCCTATGTGTAGATTAAACATGTAACTTTAGAAACTGAGGTGCAGCTGAAGAACAGAAGCATATAATAGGTTTCACAGGTTTTCATGCACTGTCATTAGGCAGATGAATAAGAAAAGCTGATGAAAGGACAGGAATATCTCTACCCATTTGGAGATTTGATTTGCACAGAATCACACAATCACAAAATAATTGAGGTTGGAAGGGATCCCTGGAGGTCATCTGGTCCAAAATTCCTGGTAAAGAAGGGACATCTGCTGATTGCTAAGGACCATGTCCAGATGGCTTTTAAATATCTCCAAGGAAGGAGACCCTACATAATCTCTGGGCAACCTGTGTAAGTGTTCTGTCACATGCAAAGAAAGAAGTGCCCCCTGATGTTCAGGGGAAATCTCCAGTGTTCCAGTTTGTGCCTGCTGCCTCTTATCCTGCCACCGGACACAACCAATCAGAGATTGGCTCTGTTCTTGGTGTACCCTCCCTTCAGGGATTTATATGCACTGATAAGATCCCTCTTCTGAGCTTTATCTTCTCTAGGCTAAACAGCCCCAGCTGTCTCAGCCTTCCATCACACGAAAGACAGTCCAGTCCCTTAATTTTCTCATTGAGGCAAGTTAATTGGACCATTCTTTCTTGAAGGTACCGTTATTGGTCAAGTGTACCTAGACAGGCTACACACATCAATTTCACCTGCAATATGTACACTTTTTGGGAATGATCGATTTTACTTCCAACAAGATGGCACCCCACCGCACTTCCACCAAGACATGAGAGCTTACGTCTTCCTATCCATTGTCCTGGCAAATTCTCATGGACGTAAGCTCTCATGTCTTGGTGGGAGTGCGGTGGGGTGCCATCTTGTTGGAAGTAATATTAAATTAAAACAGTATGTGCAGCAATACAAGTGGACATTTTGGCCAGCATTTCTCGAGCAGCAGTTCGCCATAGTCAGAAGTGTCTGGACACTGATGGTAACCACCTCATGTAATTGCAGAAGTCAAGCGTGACTTGTATCCATCCTTTGTTATCAGTATATTTTGAGTTCTACGAATTTAAAACAGTTTTTTTTTCCATCTTAAAATGTGTCAGCATTTTTTTGGCACCCACTGTATATTCTTTGCAGTATTTTGGTATGCTGTACACTGCTTTTTGTATATTTCCATCATGCACAGCTAGAGAAGTTATTTATATGTAACAGCAATATTTGTGATAATAGTCACCAAACTAAATTTTCACAAGTCATTTATTTTTCTCTTTTAAGTGTAATATCATTTAAATAAGAGGTTGTTCCAATCTAACAACATTTCTGTTTCTGCTCTAACATGGTGGGCCTTATGTCATCATTAAAGCAAACATCTCAGGAATAAGGCTATGCAAAATATTTGAATTCCATTTCCTAAGAATTTACTCAGATCTCACCTATGAACTTGTACTGTGTTGACATGGTTAGGTTTTTTTAGTTGGAGGGCTGCAGGGCAGCCTCTGTGGGAAGCAGCCAGGGCTGTCCCATGCCATACAGCCAGTTCCAGTCAGGTCCAGCTGGCTCCAACAGCTCTACTACAGGGCACTACTGAGCCTAGCAGCCACGGTGGTGGTGCCTCTGGGAAAATACATTTAAAAGAGGGAAAAATGCCACACAAGCCGAAGAGAAAGAAAAAAAAAATAGTGAGAAACAGAAGAGAGAACAATTAAACCAAAAAAAGAGAAGGTGTTCCAGGCACCAGAGCAGAAATTCACCTGCTTCAAACTAGGCAGGACTATACGAAGAAGTGGATCATGTCATCATCTCACAGGTCACCTTAGTTTGCTTATGCTAGGTAACCATAAGTACAATATATTCACAGTTGCTGCTGAAGTTACAAGCATCTGTGTGTTCTACTCCAGATTTAAAATATCTTGCCACAAATGTAGTTGGTGTGACAGATTTTCTTACGTACACCAACATCCTAATAGCAGTGTGTTTGCAGTCTGTTAATGAAGTCCCCTCAGCATCCCTTTCTAATCATCTTCAAAATTATGTGACGTGAGAAGTCTAACAAGATACAATATGGAAAGGATCCTTTTTCCCCAGTTTTTAGCTGAGAGATTAATCTTTCAATGTGGACAAAACTACGAACTATCTACCAAGGCAAAAAAATATATATTTTGCAGGGTATTTTCCCATGATTGCTGTCTGCTTAGCAGTCATTTCAGTCTTTGTCTAGTATCCACTTGCTTTGGTTTAAGGTCAGACCTACAGCGTAGAGCTAGGACTATGGAAGAGACTAATGTATTTCTTAGCTATTAAGAAAAACACAATAATTTTAAGAAATAACATTTGGATAAAGATGTTCTGTTGCTTTTATACTTATCACCTTAAAAAAAAAAAAAAAAACAACAACAACAACAGGTTTTTAACTTTAAAATTCATTTCATACTTGTAGCAATTTCTTGTAGGCCCCATAGCTGTCAGCCAGCTTTTGCATTAAAATCACCTGAGAGCTCCTCTGCCTTACCCACTTTTAAGAGTTCCCTGCCTGAACTGTAGTGCTCCTCAGGATTTTTCAGTATGTTCACCTACCAGTCTCTTTTCTTTGGTCATGTAAATAGCTATTAGCAGATTGATTCTCAGATACACAGATATTTTTTGTTTCTCAATGTTGGAAGGAACTGAAGACATTTTACTCCTCTGAACAGTAAGTTGAAAGAATCTCATAAATGTTGACTTTACGTATGAAATGCTCATATTATTTTGCATGCTGTTTACTCAAAATTTCAGCTCTTATCATTCAGATCATATCATCAGATCCGAAATGTTCTTGATATAAAACATAAGATATATTTTAAATTCCTTCTTTATGAAGCCTTCTCAGTGATCTACATCTTCTAAAATAGAAATTAATTTCCAGACTGATTAAGTGAAGACAATATATTTCACTTTTAACTTACTATTTTTTGCATCGTCTTCCATAAGTTGGCAGTGTTCTACTTAGCTGTGTGCTTCATTCAAACATCCAAAGCTGCTTTGGTGTTCTGGTTCTACAATACACACTTTATATTTATTTTCCTCTGTTAGCTAACAAAAGAAGAATATTATTGTAAGAATAATTATGACTTGTAAGCATTGAAGAAAAAAAATGATTTAGGATGCTTTCATGTTAGTTATGCAATCAAGAGTGAAAAATATCTCAAAGCTGTGTTTTCATCTACACTGTTCACAAAATGTCCATAGCATTCAGAAGACAACCTTTGACCTTACCCTTATCGTGATGATATACTGTATCATAATTTTATTGGCATATTTCATTGGATTTTAGGATAATATTATGCTTCCTTGCTGGCTGTTCAGTTGCCTCAAATAGCATAAGCCACATTGCTTTCAGTGAATTTTTGCAGTTTAATTAGTATGCTGCTGTGCTGTTTTTAGTGGCATGCTGCTATGGTACCTTTAATTGAAATCTTTCTCTTATGACTATAATAATTATATCACCCTGATGCCTTTAATCTGGCACTATTATATAGCATGTGGCAGTGCCACATTAACTTCTTGATGTTAATCATTTGGATTAGCACCAAGGGATAACCCAGAAGCAGGAAATACACTGGCTCCCCACTTGGAGTATTTTATCATTTCCAAGTCTTCTGTAAGGCCTGTGGCATACACAGATACCAGGACAGGCACCCTTATGCTACAGTTATGCATTGAAAAATCCTGGGATACAGGAATCTTCTCTTAACCTTTTCCCAAATTTCATGAATCCCATGACAAATGATTAATTAATTAATTCTAATAATCTTCACTTCTCATTTTTGTTTGTCTTACAGGTTAGCAACTGGATGCATATTGCTCTGTCAGGTCTTTTCATTATTTTAAAAAATAACAAACATTTTGTACAAAAGATGGTGAATCCTTGTCATGCTGTTCTTAAATATTCTTCTATTTATTTTAAAGTGTAATGTGGGTCATTCCAAAACCAGCAAAGCTGAATAAATATAAGATTTTTATAGATCCAGTAGCTGGAGACAGGGATTAATGCCATCTGGTACATTGAAAATACAGGCAATATTTCCAATTAATCCTGAGTACAATTGACAAGGTCCATCCTACTTATGAATGCTGATGACTCTCCTTACAACTCTGTCTTCCTGATCTATTTAGTACCGAGGACTGCAAAGAGTAAGGTCTGTGGGAGATACTAGAAATCCAGCTGGATAAATACACTTCTTGATAAAGCTGATGGTGGTGTTACTATGTTGGAAGATGCAACAGGAAGGTACAGCAGTGCTGATATCTTTTCCTTTGACTAAGGGATGTCTGTTCTATTTTTTTGTTTTTTTTTGTTTTTTTTTTTTTTTACAAGCTGCAAAAACTGCAGTGTCTTGAATCTCTCGTGTAATCTGAATGGTCATATTGTCACAGTTTTGGAGTGCTTCCTTCTGGCAGACACACTGTAACTCCGTTCCAGATGTAAAGTTCAATGTCATAGCATCCATGTCTTTCTTATCTACAGGATGGATTGCTTCAACATGCTCATATTTATAATAAATATTTAAATGGGAGTCAGATGTGGATATCTGCTAAGTAGATGACACTGATTTGTTAAAACAATTTTTTGCATTTTTGTAACTTGCACTAGATTTCTATTGGTTTCTCTGTAAATCTTGGGGCTTCCAAATTGTCTGAGCCAAAATTCTAAACAGCTCTCTGTCCCTCTGCTTTCTCTGAAATAAGTTCAGATTTTGTACCTATGTGGTGGCGTTACACACCTGTGGAATGATTCCTGACTCTTCTGGACCAAGATTTGAAGTAGTACGTGTTGATCCAAATCTTACACAGCAATCTTATCTCCCAGCAGAGATTTGAGTTGCAGGATTCCTGTGCAGAACTAGTTGTGATTTCAAGATACATTTTATTGCACGACTAGTTAGTCATGCAGTAAATCACTGAGTAAGTTTTTCAAGAGTGGAAGAAATCAGAACTGTTAAGGTTTGCTTATTATGTGGTTTTAATGGTTATATTTCATTAATCCTTTATCCTTTTGTTTTAAAATAGTATGGAATGGGTCAAGTTTATTTGGATGGAAGCCTTCTGTGGACAAGTTGCTTTTAAATGTTACATAATAAATGCATGATTCTCCCTCCTCAAACAATTTTGGATTAGCTAGGTGTTAAAGGTACGTGAATTTCAGACATTGGGATGTATAATGATCATGCTAATTGGATAAAATTTGTAAACTGTGAGGCAGATCCATGGTTCTTTGGGAAGCAATGTGTCATGAGAAAAATAATGCATTTTTGGCTCCTTGCATTGCATCCTGAAATGGTTTATGTTAGGTTATGTGATAAAAAAAGCGTCACCTGCCATCAGCCCACCAAAGGCTCGTGTCCACAGGCCCAGAGGAGCTGGTGAGGCTATTGCAATAGCCAAGGAAGAGGAAGGGGCCTCAGCCCTATGGGCCTGGATGACATCCAGCTCCAGCAGTCAAACGGGATGTTTAGGGAAATAACCAAGGGCAGAGAAAGCGAGAGGTAAAGGTGGTTTGGTGAGGAACAAGCAGAAAACTAGAAGGCGCTCTCTACGGGGCCCAACTGGAGTCGAACCATGGGCCGTAGGGGTATGCAAGTGGAGATGGTGAAGTTTCATGTATGAGTGTGTGACTGCTAGTGAATATTAAGCCAGAAGAGCTGGAGAGCAGAAAAGAGAGCCCTGGGAACTGTGTCTGTCTCTGAGGGTGAGGCATTTGAAGGACTTGTCTTCCAAGAGGGACCAGGGAAACTGCCAAAGTGACAACAGGGCCAGAGGGAAAAATAAAATACTTTTGCTGGTGTATGTTTATGTGTTTGTGTGTGTCTGTGTGTGTGTGCATTTGTGAGGCAACTAGAGTGCAAGGGATCCAGGGAAAAGTGGCTGGTCTAAGGACAGTTTACTGGTGGGAGCCATGGTGTGCATGTGGACGTCTGTGCGAGGTGCTTTTGTACCAGCAGCTGGAGTGGGGCTCTGGCCTCGGTGCTTGTATGTCCTGGTGCCAGACACTGGAGAGGGGACCTGAGGCAGCTACTGAGCAGAACGTGTATCTAAGTACAGCTGTTTAGGATCCAGGTTGTACTTATGTATATGTATTTCCCACCAACAGACTTTCATCCTGATCAGCCAGTAAAGGGAACAGGATAATTCCTGCTGGTGCTGTTTGTTTTCGTGTGAGTGCTGAGAGTTTGTGCTGACCTATGTGGCCAGCTGCTTGCGTTGTACATGCATGTGTCTTTTGGGAATACAAGCTCAACCTCACTGCTGGCTGGAGCTAGGGACACAGAGCTATAGCAACCTCAACTCTACCAGATTTAGCAGACCCTAACAGTTCCCATTCTCCTTTTGCTACCCCCAGATATATGACCATTTCAACCTAATTAAGTAGTGATTGTCTTCCCTTTGCAAGAATTAGTTGGTGATTCATTATCTTCCACCAAGGGGAGACATCGTGGACAGCAACAACTAAGAGAGCTAAGGCTAAAGTTTCTTCCACCCTTCCAGTTTCAGCCTTTCCTCCTTTATCATAGAATCACAGCTGAGTTTGGAAGAGAACTCTGGAGGCCATGTGGTCCAACTACCTTGCTCAAGCAGTTAGAAAACATAAGAGAAAAACATTTAATAGTATGGTTTTGTTATGCCAGCTAAATGCAGTCAAGGTAAGAGATCTGTATAATTTTATAGAAACTCTGTGTTTCTATAAAAACACATTTGTGTCACTCTCTCAGCAGTACTGCTCATTCTCACAAAGTATTTGGAGAAGTTATATGTTCCTTCTATACTAAAATACTTTGCAAACAAGCTTTCAGTTAAGATTTTTGGACTTCTTATATTTATTGTTTTAAGAAGTTAAGGAGTGACAAAACTGAATTCAAGCAAATGTAAACTCGAGGCTTCCACATCAAATCAAACTCTGTGAGGTTGAGTCCTGGTTATGTTTTGATTGTTTTTCCCCATCCCTCTTCAGCACTTTCCTCTATCTTTAGAAACAATAATATAGTTAATTTTATTTGTTCTGAAGTTAGTGATATAATTTAGAGGTAGGTCTGTGGTTTTATAGGTTTTCTAATTATTTTTTTCTAATTATTTTTAATTGATTTCATGTGCTTGGGCTGGGAATCTCTTATTAAGACAGCCTGGTTGTTTTAGTTCTAAGGTAGATCTGGTCAGTGTTATAGGTAGAGCAAACATTTTATCCTTAAAATAAAATCTACCTATAGGGAACTCAGATACATTGAAAAATAATTTACTCTCCACTTAATTTTAATAAAAGCTACAGTGACTTCTTTTATTTGAAAGAAGAAAGAGAAAGGGTCTGTTCCTACCACCTCAGAATAGCTCTTATTGACACTTTCATTTTCTTCACATGGAGGTTCTCACCTTGTCCTTTAGTTTAAATGACAGCAGGTGTGGCTGAAGAAATCTTCAACACCTGAAAGTTCATGGTCAGCATTTACTAAAAGGAGGGCTTACTTTCACTGTGTAATAACTTTAGAGCCAGGCTCTATAAAAGGATCAAAGATACAACAAATTTTGATATGCTTTACAAGAAGTAACTACACACATAATGTCATTTCTATTTCAGTGGGTAAATATGCAATTATATTCATATGTTTACATAGATGTATTTCTGGCTATATGAAGAGAGAAATTTATATAAAAAAATTTTATAGTGTTGGTTCACATACAAATGTTTTCTGTTTCAGTGTGCGTGTATATGTATCTTTATATCTGTATACATAATGCATTCTATGTATTTTCTCTACAAATGATGGTAAGACAACAATTCATACACTTGTCTATGTGGTAAAAAGAGGAAATGATTTACAATCGCACTCCAAGCTGCTGCCAGCAAAACCTTTCCCCATCACACATTTCAATCTGTTTTATGCGTATTCCCACATATACATCTCATATACACCATATCACTATCACAAAACCCCTGCTTTTTGAAACTATGATTCCTTCTTCAGAATATATCCCTGACCGAAATATTCATTTTTATGTATTATCGGATGCATTCCAGAAAGCTGTGGAGTAACTACAAAAGTCAAGCTTCTGAATGCTACTTATGTAGACTTCTTGAAAAATAACCTATTGACCTGCAAGAAAAAAAGTACATATAACCACAATCAGGGAGAAATTTTTTTGTCTGCTGGCCATTTTAAAGATAAAAGTATATGCTTTAAAAAAATTGTGCATATTACCAGTTTGTGTTTTTGTCTGCTTGTGATCTCCACAGACTTTTGAATCTGCTACAGAAAATATGTCTTCAGTAGTTCTGATTATTAGTATTATGTCTAATCTAAATTTACAACAGGTAAATTTCTACTTCGAGTTCCTATTTAGTTTGAAAAGGCTCTGTTTAATCTCTTTCAGAACAATTGCAGTTATAAAATTCCAGCTACCTAAGCTAAACAAATGCAGCTGAGAGCTGTTAGTTGTGTTTACCCAGAGCTTTTCAAAGATCAAAGAGGAGTAAAAACAATCTCTATATTGAATCAAACTTTTTACTTTACTTGAAAATAAAAAATAAAGTCATTATTTCTTCCTCATGAAGTTTTCTCCAGAGACCCCCACTTTCAAAGAGTGCGTATTCAATTTAAGGCATTTAGCCTTAGGAGGGCCCACCTTCTGCTACATATGAAGAGCTTGACACTAGGTCTTATGTTAAGTAGAGGCACGTACCTCCTCTTCCTTTAGGTCCTGTTTTTTGTCCTGTCAATGGACTTTGGAGTCTATGGTTTCCATTCAAATGCACTTTTCTTAAAATGTTACCACGTGTAGGCTACTGTTACATTATTTCTTTGAAAATTCTGAACACATCAGGTTAGTTTTGTTCAATTTAGCTTTACTGGGGGTCTGTGTCTTTACAGCTAAGAAAGAGAGTGTTATTTTTTTCCCCCTTGAGATGCCACTATGGCCATGGGCATCTCAATGTCTGATTTTAAAAGGTGCACTTCACAAGAACACAAAATGCCTATAACAGAATAACATGTTTTATGCTTACTCGGCCATATCAAAAATCTTGCCCTTAAGGGGGTACTCTGTATGTGCATGTTTCACTCTGAGTTCTGCAGGAGAGGGCAGGGTGTCTCAAAGTCTTGCTCTGGGTACAGCTTTTCTCACAGTGGTTAGGTCAGAGATAGATTCCTCAACTGTACAATCTTTACAGAATAGAAACAAACTTGCAATGTCTCTTGCATTTAAGATATGTGTTATAATTATTTTCATGCCTAAGCAACTGATACATACTTGGCATTTGTGAATACCATTTTAAAAGTAAGGGCTTTAAGCATTATTTCTGAGTATAAAAAGAGCAATGTGTTATCTAAATGGATTCTTGTTATGTATCTTGATTAGCAAGTGAAAGTCTGGAGAACAGATCAGAATGCATAATCTACTTTTCATTGATCTTACTGAAAAAAAAAAAAAAAGTATTACTTTATTTTTTTAAGATACAATTAAAAAAAAACTGTGATGTTCTATATTACTTTAGTAGTATAACATTTGCCTTCTCTGTAAAACTAGCATTTGCTTCTTAGGTACAGACATTTCTTGATCATGGGAGGAATCTTTGTTCACTCTTTTCATCTATTTAAACATATCAGTGAAAATCATAGTATGAGAATAAATAGCACAATTGTAAGCAAAGATGGATATCAGAATTCAGGAATTTTTACAGATCTTAATCTGATTCTGCTCCTTTACTTTAAGTGGATGATTTTGTATGCACATTATTTAGAATCATACTTATGAGTCTATATTATAGCTTTCTAACACCTAAATTGTAATAAAATCCAATAGATCATTATTTCTAGTCATGTGAAAAAATAGTAAAAAAAAAAAAAAAAAAATCATTATACTTCACTTTTAGCAAAGTAAATTATCTTTTGGGGTAAATCCAGAAAGCACTTGTCAAACAAAATTTGGCTGGACTAATCTGTGAAATAGCCAAGCTGTCTAGCACATACAGTAGGTGGGATACACTGTCTTTAAACCAATGCAGAGTTTATTCCTCTTTGTAGTCTCTCTGTCCCTTAAAGCACTTTGGTCTGCTTTGAAATAGGTGGGACAGATGACCTTTATTCACCACTAATATTTTTCCCGGCATTCAGAAACCATATTGACATTACTGCTGCCCTTCATTCTCAGTCCGTGTGCAAGAGTATTGCCAGCATGTTTCTAGGATGCTGTTTCCAACTGCAAACCCAGTTTAAGAACCAGATTTTCTCCTCTGTTGCAACCACAGTGATGCCAAGAATTAAGGATAATTTTACCTTTCCTGAAGAACTTCATTGCTTAAAGAAGCTGTGCCAAAAATTACTAACTCTTTCTGAAGAAGAACTTTGGAAATACTTTGTTCAAGACATAAAAATGATAGAAAAAGCTATTTCTAAGTATAAATGTAAATGATAGCATGGATATAAAAAGATCTGAGCCAGTGTTTTGAGGTGGCAAAACACTAAGTTTAAAGCTTTAAGCTGGAATTATTTCTTCAAGAGTATGTTAGTTTAAACACAAAAATGAACTAGCTGTAAAACTTTTACATTTTATTAGATTTCCATTGATATGCCTAGAAATGTCAGAAGAGGAGTCCATAACCTTCACATCCTTGAGTAACACTGAAGAACCTATTAGTCTGGTGGACTGAAGTACCCTTTGTACATTACAGAAGTCCTGCTAGGATCTTACAACAGATATTCCTCTGGCTTAGCACTACTGAGTAACAGTATTATAACATAGGAAGAAAAAATATATTTTTTGCCGCTAAATGTGCTTTCTTGCACAGAAATTGAAGAAGTGAATAAAGACATATTGGAGTTCTATGAAACAATTTGTCAGATTAGGAACAGTATAATCCTCTGAAGTCCGTTCATGATTCCTCACCACCTGTGGCTTGAAAGGAGTAGAAAAATGGGTTGAAGAGAACCAGCCCTGTTTCATGACATTTATACTTTACAGCCTCCATTGAACTTGGTAAAAAGATGAGCTCTGAGGTGAGAAGTAGTCATCCACTGCTTCGGTTAAAATCAATAAATTTGCAAGTTATGCTTCGAAACATATCTCTCTTTAGGTATATCTTTCACTTCAGTGTTTTAATTTATGTTGCTCTAAATATTACTTTTCACCAAGTGTCAGAAAGTTTATTAGTCCATCAATTAATTTTTTCCTATGATTCTTGCATTTACTTTGAGAGTATACTACATTTAATTTACCAAATAATTGTGCTAATCATATTACATTGAGTATATCATTTAGCCTTCACTGTTTGCACTGCCTCTGTTTATATTTTCTATTTTTTATTGTACTTGTTTATTTATTTATTTGAGCTCTAAAAGCCCTATTACTGTCCTATTTACACAGGGATCTAGACAGGCTAAGATGGGCTAGATGAGCTGAGGCTAGCTGCATGAGGTTCAACAAGACCAAGTGTCGGGTGCTGAACTTTGGTCACAATAATCCTCTGTAATGCTACAGGCTTGGGACAGGATGACTGGAAAGCTGTGCAGAGGAAAAGGACCTGCAGGTGCTAGCTGACAGCCAGCTGAACATGAGCCAGCAGCGTGCCTGGGTAGCCATAAAGGCCAACAACATGCTGGCTTGCATTAGGAATAGAGTAACCAGCAGGAACAGGGAGGTGATCATCCCCCTGTACTCAGCACTGGTGAGGCCACACCTCGAGTCCTGTGTTCAGTTTTGGGCCCCTCACTACAAGAAGGACATCAAGGCCCTGGAGCGTGTCCAAAGAAGGGCAACAAAGTTGGTGAAGGGCCTGGAGCACAAGGCTTATGGGGAGCGGCTGAGGGAACTGGGGCTGTTTAGTCTGGAGAAGAGGAGGCTCAGGGGAGACCTCATTGCTCTCTACAGCTACCTGAAAGGAGGTTGTGGTGAGGTGGGGGTCGGCCTCTCCTCCCAGGTAACAAGTGATAGGATGAGGGGTAATGACCTCAAGGTGTACCAGGGGAGGTTCAGGTTGGATGTTAGGAAAATCTTCTCTGAGAGAGTGGTCAGGCATTGGAACAGGCTGCCCAGGGAGGTGGTGGAGTCTCCCTCCCTGGAATGTTCAAGAAATGTGTAGAAATGGAGCTTAGGGTGTAATGGTTTTAGGCTGACGGTTGGACTAGATAATCTTAGCTGTCTTTTCCAACCTTTATGATTCTATGATTCTACCACTGCTCTGGTAGGTTGCTTATTGACATTATAATTATATTACTGGATAAAATTCCATTTAACCATTTCAGACATGGCACAGATATTTAGTGTTTAATTAAAAGGGCACTGTGCCTTTGAATGCATTATATTTTCAAGATCAGTTAAATTATTGGAAAATAGACAGGAGATTTACCCTTGAGTTATTCTGCAAGCTTTTGTAGTTTTCCTATCATTTATTTTTAACTTTAATGCTTTTTTCCAGGGGGGGGGCATGGGGTGGGGGTTCTGACTCTTATTCCCCTGTCAAATGTTCATACAACAAAAGAAACACCACATTATTGCTTGTGTGAGAAAAATTGTGAAACACCATATGCCAAAAACTATTAGTAGCACAAAGTGAAAAGATAGGGAGAAAAGAAAAACAACACCACAATATCTATACTCTGTTATCTTCTTCAGGTATAATAACCCTATGTGTTACTTTTAACAACAGTGGAACCATTTATTTTTTCCCTGATAAAGTGTGACTTATAAATTGAATCTGTCTGTCTTTAGGTGAGCGGAGGAAGCTCCTTCCTGAAAATCGTCGGACCATTTATAAGTTATGCCTTTGATATATCAGAAGAGAAGTTTGATTCAGCAGTTTGATTCAGAAGTATTTACTATAAATATTGCGGAATATAATACAATATATGGATAACACGTTACTTCCTTTAGTGATTAAAAGGTTAAACTTTAAAGATTAATGGTTTAAAATCCACATTTTCTATTTTGATTATATGCATTATAATATTTAATAATTATTTCATAAAATTAATTAATTCCCATATTCTCATTCCATCTTGCATGTAAATTTTTCGGCTCAGCAAAGGGATAATGGTCAAAGACTCACAAATATGTAAGAAAATCAAAGAATCATAGAATCATAGAATGGTCTGGCTTGAAAAGGTCCTTAAAAATCATCTAGTTTCAACCCTGCTGTTATGGACAGGGCTGTCAACCACTAGACAGGTTGCCCAGGGCCCCATCCAACATAACTTTGAATGCCTCCATGGATAGGGCATTCACAACTTCTCTGGGCAAACTGCTCCAGTGCCTCACCACCCTCTGAGTGAAAATTTCCCTCCTAATATCTAAATCTCCCCTCTCTCAGTTTAAAACCATTCCTCCTTGTCCTATCACTATCAAACCACTTCAGAAGTTGCTACCCGTCCTGTTTATAAACTTCCTTAAAGTACTGGAATGCTGCAGTGAGGTTTCTAGAGCTTTCTCTTCTCCAAACAAAACAAACCCAGTTCCTTCAATCTTTCTTCATAGGAGAGGTTCTCCAGCCCTCTGAGCATCTTCATGGTTCTCTTCTGGACCCACTCCAGCAGTTCCACATCTTTCTTGTGCTGGGGGCCTCAGACCTGGGCACAGTACTCCATATGGGGTCTCACAATGGGAGAGTAGAGCAGGATGATCACCTCCCTCTCCCTGCTGGCCACCCCTCTTCCAGTGCAGCCCAGGATACAGTTGGCCTTCTGGGCTGCGAAAGCACACTCCTGGCTCATGTCGAGCTTCTCAGCTACCGGCATCCCCACGTCCTTCTCCACAGGGCTGCTCTCAATGAGTTCTTCTCCCAGTCTGTACATATACCTGGGATTGTCCTGGCCCAAGTTCAACACCTTGCACTTGGCCTTGTTGAACTTCATTAGGTTCTCATGGGCCCTCTTTTCAAGAGTCCCAAGATCGACCCTTGGGGGACACCATTTGTCACCATCTTCTACCTGGACATAGAGCCATTGACAACAACACTTTGGCTGTGACTGTCCAACCAATTCTTTATCCATTGAATAGTCCAGCCTTCAAACCCATGCTTTTCCAATTTAGAGAGAAGGATGTGGTGAGGGACCATGTCAAAGGCCTTGCACAAGTCCAGGTAGACGACATCCGTCACCCTTCCTTGGTCCACCGATGCCATCTCTCCATCACAGAAGGCCACCGGATTGGTCACGCACAACCTGTCCTTGGTGAAGCCATGCTGGCTGTCCTGGATCACCCCCTCATCTTGCATGTGGCTTAGCATCTCCTCCAGGAAGATCCACTCCATGACCTTCCCAGGCACAGACATGAGGCTCACTGGCCTGTAGTTCCTCGGGTCTTCCTTTCTCCCTTTCTTAAAAATGGGAGTGATATTTCCCTTTTTGCAGTCACTGGGGACTTCACCCGACAGACATGATTTTTCAGATAGGATGGAAAGCAGCTCGGTGACCACATCAGCCAGCTCTCTCAGAACCCTGGGATCATCTGGCCTCATAGACTGATATACATTCAGTCTCATGAGGTGGTCTCGGACTTGTTCTGTTGTTACGGTGGAAAGGTATCCGCTCCTCTCACTCTCACCAAGAGGTTCAGAGTCCTGACAGACGTTGGAAGCCTGACCACCAGTGAAGACTGAGGCAAAGCACTTATTGAGTACCTCAGCTTTTCCAATGTCTGGGGAAGCCAGTTCCCCCTTCTCATTTATCAGAGAGGGTACACTGTCCTTGGCCAGTCTCTTCTGGACTATGTACCTATAGAACCCCTTCTTGTTATTTTTCACATCTTTGACCACATTCAGCTTCATCTGTGCCTTGGCTTTCCTGATCTTATCTCTACACATCCAGACAGCATCCCTGTATTCTACCCTGGTCACACTACCCTGCTTCCACTGCCTGTGCATTTCTCTCTTTTCCTTCAGTTTAAGCTGCAGGTCCTTGCTCAGCCATGCCAGTTTCCTGCCTCCTCTGCTTGATTTCTTCTACTGGGAGATGGAGAGATCTTGTGCTCTCCGAAAGGTGTCCTTAAAGAGCTGACAGCTCCGTTCTGTTCCTATGTCCTTAAGGACAGTTTCCCAGGGGATCCCATCCAGTAATTCCCTGAACAGCTGGAATTTTGGTCTCCTGAAGTTCAGGTCCAGTAATGCTTCATCTCAGGTCGGTCCGTCTAATAACTGGACCAGGAAGTTATCCTCAATAGACTCCAGGAGTCTCCTGGATTGTTTGCAACCCACTGTGTTGCTATTCCAGCAGATATCCAGGTGGTTGAAATCCCCCATCACGATGAGAGCTTGTGAGCGTGATGCTTCTCTCAGCTGAAGCAAGAAGGCCTCATCAACAGGCTCTCCTTGATCAGGTTTTGCCCCATTCTAAACAGTTTCTTTATTTTAGGAGCTACTGATTCACTTGACTGTGATCACTTCAATAGGTTCAGGCCTGCTCCGTTACCCAACTCAGCAAAGTCGAACATTTTCCTTTTTATCTCCTTCTGTATACAACTAGGGACCATATCAACCATAGCCACTACGCTAAACCATACTGGTAGCTCATATTTAGCCAGTTACTCAACATCATTCCTATCTTTTAGCATGTCATTGACTTCCAGAAATAATCTTCCAGTCCTATGGCCCTACATTTTAGTTGCTAGATGTGTGACTGTATTTCTCTTCCATAAAAGGTATGCTGTTTGAATAAGATCAGTTTCCCAAGTAATCTATGTCACTCAGTAAAACTAATGTGTCCTCATTTTTTCTTAGAACTTCATGAATTCTTGTAATTCTTAGAATTCATGAAATCTTGCTGTAAGATTTGCCAGCAAAAATTAACCAGATTATCAGTAAAGGTGTTGAATAGCTGTAGGTAAAAATTGTCTCTGAGAACACAGGCTCCTGAGAAATTTAATGTTGAATATTTATTATTTTACCGGTTTCAATAGCATGACCTATTTTAGAATGAAGACCTGAGCTGTGCCAAGTGAAATCATAACTTTCAAATGTACCAAAGTCATACAGAGTTTCTGTGTCCTCTATCTCAAACATAAATAATTAAAATTGAATAATAATGGTTAATTCGAAATAGGCATTCTTACATGATATAGTTTCAGTTGTTATTTTGGTCACTTTCTCCTATTTCAACTGTCTATCAGTTAGGATCAGGCTCCTAAATCACATAGGTGACAATAGATATTTGTTTAGAAATATGAAATTTGGTATAGGCAGTAGTCTTAATCCCATGTACTCCTCTTAGTGGCTGAGTGAAAATGGTGTTGATGTGTCAACCACGGTAAGGGTTTACATGAATTCACAGTGAATTTTGTAACTGATGTTATAACTCTCTGCTTGATATTCTTTGTGATTCTGTGCATGTACGTATAGGTCATAGAAAACTCATGGGGAATACTGTCTGAATAACTGTCAATCCACAGGGAATAAAACAGAGCCCAAATGTGTACAGATTTTTTTTTCTGCCTCACAGATTATATATACATATATAGAAATGTACATATGAAAATTTCACTGAGCAAAAAATTCTAATGCCTACCAATTAATAATATATTTTGGAATTTCTGTGTTTTTTTCAATTTGTCTTTAAAAGACTTCCAGTGTATTCACTGTCCCAGTGTTAGATGAAATATGGAACAAAAAAGAGAATCCCTTGGAGTCAGCAAATGATAAAGTTCAGTTAAAAATGCAGCATGAACTCTATTTCCCTGTCTCTATTGTGAAAATTCATGGTAGGAAGATTTAGCTTTTTACTGGGCAGAAAATAAGGCAGGCTATGAACAATCTGAGTGAGCTAAGTTCTTCTGGAAAAGTGTGAATTGTCTTGTGACAGAGGTCACATCTCAATGTCTCTCTGTTCTGCCATTGTAAATATTCATTCAAGTATTATATTGAAGTGTTCTGAGAATAAATTCATTATTGCTTATGAAGCAATCTGATATTACAGTGATGACATAGATAGAAGCCTACGAAGAAAAATAAAAGATTATTTGCTTCAGGGCTTGGAGGCTATGTAGTAAATAGAATGTGGAACCACATGTTGAACTTTAGGATAAAAAGAAATATCCAGGTGTTGCTTAGCAGTTTGTGCCCCGTATAAAACAGAGGCCCACAGGAGAGGAGGACAAGGGGAGTAAAGGTTAGTCTGTTTTTTTTCCTACATGAATTGATAGAAAACTTGAGGCTGACATGAGCACAGGAGAGAGTTAGAGATATTATTAACAGCTCTTCAGTTATAGTGGTTATGAAATTATTAATTCAAAAATGAACTAAAGTTTACTTTACCCATATTCCTATTGAGTGGACCTCTTTAGATTACAGGGGCTTTTCTGGTGCACAGAGGTGTCAATTTATAACGTCTTAGGCCAGCAATAATTGATTTGTTCCTGTATATATCATATAAGCATAAATATGTTTGAAGATTGATTTTCATTTATCATGAACATTCTTCATCAGTGAGTAAATATTTTCAAATATCACAGATCCTTACAAAGACATTAAGGCTTTGTGATGTTTTAAGCTATTTTCTTTCTTTTTGATAGTAGCTGAAGTAAAGAAAATGGCTTACAGATTTAGCTGTGTATATAGTTTGAAAGTAGCAACTGAAAAATGATGTTCATAATCTGAATTGCAATGAAACCAATTATCTGTACTATGGTGTTTCACTTGGGAATACTCCGAAAGGTTTAGTATTTCTTAAAAGAAATTAAAAACAGCTGTAAAAATACCATAAAACAAAAATAGCAGCTGCAAAAGAGATTAACATTCCTAAATTTCATTTGAACCTGATACGTTATTTTTCCAACAGCAACATACGTATATACTGATTTTTTAAATCTATTCTTTATGAAACTCTATCCTTTTAAGAAAAAGATGTTGGCTGAATCTTTTTTTTTTTTTTTTTTCCCCCCAGTTTTTATTCTAA
>VXAV01000601.1:34656-48605 GCA_013399715.1 Alectura lathami | reverse complement strand
ATGCAAAAAGCAGAGCTAAAGAGACTACTGCCATAAAAGGAGCTGTTTAGAAACTCATCTGTATATGACTTTGTTTCAGTACAGCTGTTTACATTTTTTTGTTCTTAGTTTTTAGAGCAAAAAGTTGTTATGTCAATTATAGCAAGAATTTGCTTTGTAAAAAAATTTTTAACACATTTCATTATGGTGCATCAAAGCATGAAATAGACATGATTTATTGCAAAGAGTAATTTCCAGCTGAGAGAAAGTTATTGGAACTCCTACTTGCTCAGCTGGAGAGACGGAACTTTCTTGGAGGACACTGTAGAGTAACTAAGTACAGACTCTAAATGTTCTACTTTTTGTTACAGCTGCAGTAATATGCAGAATGTATGTGTATATTAAATCAAATCACAAGTGGAGATATGGCTAATGAGTTAAATTTCCTGTGGTATCCAGTCTCCATATGGCAGGTACAGTATTTTTTACCCCNTATGCTTGAAACCAAGGACAAGAGTACATTCTGTAAACATGAATATGGCACATTTTCATTGATTCATGGAGTGGCATTCACAAACTGTTTCAAGCTTCTGCCAAGATGGAATAGCCAGGAGGAAGTCACTAAAGCATTAGCAGAAGTTCCCTCAGTGGGAATTTTTTTCCTAAGGAGGCCTCAGTATCAAAATCCAGAATGTTAGTGCTAAAATATTTCACAGTTTCACAATGGTGAATACCTTATTTTTTTCCTAAATATTTTATTCTCAGATTAATGTTCCTCTACTACACATGCTATCCTCAATTGCATTTTTATTTTCCTTCCTCTTCCACTGGAAGTGTTTCACTGGTAGTGAATGGGTTTGAAGGGTTTTCGATGGCGTATAAGCTAGCCATATTCCTCTGGTGTGTCACGTNTATGGCAGGTACAGTATTTATCACACCATATGCTTGAAACCAAGGACAAGAGTACATTCTGTAAACATGAATATGGCACATTTTCATTGATTCATGGAGTGGCATTCACAAACTGTTTCAAGCTTCTGCCAAGATGGAATAGCCAGGAGGAAGTCACTAAAGCATTAGCAGAAGTTCCCTCAGTGGGAATTTTTTTCCTAAGGAGGCCTCAGTATCAAAATCCAGAATGTTAGTGCTAAAATATTTCACAGTTTCACAATGGTGAATACCTTATTTTTTTCCTAAATATTTTATTCTCAGATTAATGTTCCTCTACTACACATGCTATCCTCAATTGCATTTTTATTTTCCTTCCTCTTCCACTGGAAGTGTTTCACTGGTAGTGAATGGGTTTGAAGGGTTTTCGATGGCGTATAAGCTAGCCATATTCCTCTGGTGTGTCACGTTTTTGAAAATATTTCCATGTCTGGCCTAATGACAAGATCTAGGAGTCACTCTAATAACTATTATGTCTTTATTATGTATAAGATTTGGTATAAATTAACACCCATAATAATTCAGTCTTATGTGTATAATATTTTTAACATACTACTTTTTTAAAATCTGATGTTTTGATTTTTTTTTTATTAGCTTTGGTATAGATTTTTTGTTGTGGCTTAAGAATTTATACCATTTACAAAGGTACATTTATATCTGTTATTAAATATTCTGTAGTGAGCCAGTTACAAGAACTTACATTAGTTGTTGTGGAATAGATCAAAGGTCATCGAACCCAGTGTCCTATCTCACACCTGTGGATGCTTGAGGAAGAATATTAAAAAAAAAAAGAAAAAGCATATTATGACAATTTAAAAAAATACTCTCTGAGCCTCCAGCAACGTGTGGCTCTGGGACTGACTAAGCAACTGATGGTGTGACTTTTTTCATAGTTTTCACTATTTCTCTGTAGGTTTTGTTTGCTTGTTCATTTGTTTTTGACCCAGTAATTGATTTCTCAAGCAAAGTATAGAAAGGGCCCTTAAACTGGAAAATTTTCATGAGTTTGTAGTGTTGTCTTCCACCTGGTCTCCAGAAAGTTATGGGTCTCCCACAGCTTCCATATCATATCCATCATCCCTATGCAGATATCTCACATAGCCTAGACAGACAGCACTGCGTATGTGTGTTTACACAACTGAATCAAGTCTCTGGTATGTACAACATTTTACCTAGAGCATGATGCAGAGGATAGTGCTAGTGTCTAGGCTCCAGTTAAAGTCAATGGAGATCTAGTAAATACAATCAGACAGTGCTGAAATCATAGTTCAGATAATTCTAACAGAGGTATCTACTGATCTGTTAGTTGCGATGGTGAGACTTTAATTGAACAGATCTCCACTGACCATACCAAAAGCTTTGATACCTGACCCATATGGAAGCACTTACATGTAGACGTCATCTGAATCTGAATCCCTCTTTTGATGGGGATACAGTTAATAAACACAAGCTTCTAGTGCCATTAACACCGAAGGTTTCCAAGACATCTGTGTGAGACCTTCATGTAAGACACAGGACCTGTTGAAGGCTATACCCTTCTGCAGTGACAACTCTAATCAGGCAATTTTGAATCTTCCTTATCATTTTATACTACAGAGATTAAGAAAATGCTATGCATTTCTCAGACGTATTGAAAATAAGTCTGACCAACTGCCTTTACATTCTCTACACTAATTAATTGCAAGACAATCTGATCTCCTATAACTTTTTTTTTCCAGAATACCATTTCTGATATGAATATAGTTTAGCATTTAAATAACACTACCTAATACTGATGTAGTGCTGATTTACTAGACAGTGTTCAACTCATAGCTAGATACCTGCCAAAACTATTATGCAGTTTAGTATAGTTATAGAACACTTCTTCCATGTTAAAATGTATTTAAGTGCTGAAATTCATTTTAGAAAGAAGTTTGGAAAAATTAATCTAATTTTTTTCATTTGGCAGAAGACTAAGATCTGTCTGCAGAGATCATTACAAAGCTGTAAGATCACAATCAGGAAAAAGAACCCAAGGCAATGAAGCATTTAAAGTGTAAATTAGTTTATAAAAGTAAACAACATTTTCACTAGGAATGATCTTAAAAAGAAGGATTCACACCTAAAAATTAGTTACTGTTAAGTTTGTGAAATAATACAATACTTATCATAAAAGAAGGTAACACCTACTATGAAAGAAGACGAAATTTTAGGAAAAAAAAATAAAGAAAAAAAAGAAAAATCAAAAAGACTACTCATTTAAAAAATATTTTATGTACAAAATAAAATTTCCTTTCATTTCACTCTCCATCATATTTGAAAAAAATTGAGATTTTTCATTTTCTGGATGCTATGATAGAAACAAGCATGTATCGTAGCTTCAAAAAAGTAAAACAAATTATGGCATTGGTTTAATTAGAAAAAAATGAAGGGAATGCTCCAACACTTCAGTGTATCTTTTCAAACCATTTCCCTGGCTCTAAGGCTAATGCAATGGTTTTAGAGCTGTTGCCAACTTTTCTATTACGTGTGGCATTGACTAGGCATATGGAGTAAATTAACAAAGTGGTAAATTTCATTACTTTTGTTGGTTTAAACCAGACCTTTAACTTCACTGCTTTGCATTTAATAAAATACATTATCAAAAAGAAGCATGACATCTCCTTATAGAAAAACATTTTATCTACATAGACGCAAATTAAAGAGCAGGTGGTGGATTTAAGAGAACCTTAGTCAGCCATCATTCTTTAACGTTGAAAGAAATATTCTCAGTATTGGCTGGAGACTAGCACAAAGAGTAAAATCCAGGCTAAGTGAATAACACCTCCTAAAAGTAATATTTACTTATCCAGCAAAGGCTTTCATTACAGTGCATCTCAGGTGAGATGAAGCCCTGCTACAGGGAGAAAATGAATACATTTTAAATCTGATTATATACAAATATTTGAAAATTATGTATAGCTTCTAAACTTTATCCTTATTAGAAATTCTGTCCAACAGCTTCAGTTTTTATCCAACTGAAGACTGTAAGAAGGTAAACTCACC
This sequence comes from Alectura lathami, assembly GCA_013399715.1. Taxonomy (NCBI): domain Eukaryota; kingdom Metazoa; phylum Chordata; class Aves; order Galliformes; family Megapodiidae; genus Alectura; species Alectura lathami. The sequence goes on along the minus strand of VXAV01000601.1, from coordinate 44,654 downwards.
CTCACTAAATAAAACTCTATACTATATTTCAAGTACACTCTACAAATGCACCTGAAATTCCACAGGGTAGGTCCCCAGCAACTGAGCTGCACTGATTTAAAGGAAATTATGACAGGTTATACCTGAAACTAAGGTATCTGGAATGTAATCAGCATGGAAGTTGTAAGACACTTAAAAAGCAGTCAATATTTCTTGATATCAGTTTGTATTCAAGAGAAGCCGCTAATTAACAATTTCTTACTCTACACTATGTCAAAATGTAACGTAACAATTAAAGCCACATTGTTATTTTTAATGTACAGTTCTCAGAAGGCCATATAGCCCACAAGCCATTTTTTTTTTTTTTAAATTATCTCATCACCTGAAGATACAGACATATACCTAATGGAATCTTCAAAAACACCCTGGTGCCTAACTCTCATTGATTTAATGGGGGGTGAAGGACAAGAATAAAGTGCTGAAACAAGGCTGATGGTAGAATTCCTTTCAGGCTCCCTTACATAATTGTCATATCCTGGAGAAAAGGGATCTAGCTAGTACTTGAAAGAATGAATGTTTTAGTTAATTTTATTATGTTACTAAATGTAACGTTGCTTAGCTACCACATTGTTAAGTACCTCAGAAAATTCTGCTTCAGGGAGCTTCATCTTTTTGTTCTTTTGCAACAAACACGCAGAGCAGTACAAACCTCAATTGTATCATCTCATTTCAGCAATCTGGTTTTACTATTTTCCAGTATTTATTTTTTTTTTTTTCTGTGATTTGTAGTTAGAGTACTAATACAGACTGCTGTTTTAATTCTGTTTGACTGATTCATATATAGTGGGGGTATCCTCTTCTGGTGTCTCTCTGAGGCATGTTACTCAGGAGAGAACAAGTACTGTATATTACAGATGGGTTGTCTGCCCCCATTAGCTGAGTACAAGGGAGTGTTTGAACTATAGATACCAGAGCATAACAAAACCCACATCTCATTCCAAATCAAACTAGTTAGACGATACCACAGGGGAGCAATCAGCAGTGCCCCTTAAAGCTTCAGCCAGCATCACGTGAGCAAATGCAGGGTGAATATATTAACAAGGCATCTTAGAGAGAAGCCTGTAAGCACATATTGTTGAAAATGTTAAGGAAATTGCATTTCGTGATGGAGAGATTGCCTTTTTATGTGGGTTTCCTTGCCAAGATTTCTCTGTTGTGAAAGCAGAGACAGGCCTGTGGAACAGGTGGCCAACAAAGGTGTGCAGCTCGCCAAATTCCTTTACTGCTCAGTAATTTATTCCTACATGTATCGTCAGTGCTGGTCAGTCACATTGCAATGAAGTGAAGCATTTGAAAATTAAAGAGAAGTCTGACTTACTTGAAGGATTTTTCTTTGTTCTTTTAAAGAAAGTATGAACATCAATTTCAAGGATAATACATGCATTTTACACTGTGTAGCTATCATTTGTCTTTTACTAATTTTCTAGCCTACGCAGTCAAAGCACATGTAAAAGAAACCAAACAAAAAAGAAAGTACCCTCTACCTGTACATCTAGTATTCAGCTACTATTTGGATTATTCCATTGCTATCATTGGAAGTGAAACAGTAATAATTTGATTATCTACAGAAGTATTCTAATCTAAGACATCAGAATGTTCATTCCAATTCCTCTGTTACTGTGCTTTTCACTTTCTGCAACTCTAAGTCCACTCTTTGGCTAGTATTTTTAAGGCTGCAATCTTAAAAATGAATTCTGAAAACAAATAATAACTGGGCAAGTGTTTTTTTGTTTGCTTGGTTGTTTTGTTTTTTTTTTTGGGGAGGGGGGTGTGGCACGGAGGAGAGAGGAGCAAGGTGCTAACCACAGAAAACTTACCGCTACAATGCCAATGAATAGTTAGACTAAGGCAAAGATTCTGAAGGTCTCTTAATCTTGTAAACTGCAAACATTTTTTTTTTAAGTTTGCTTAGATGTTACATCACAGTGTCTCAGTAACTTACACCTCAGTAATCAGAGTGAATTGCAAAAGAGAGCAACCCCATCTTGTGCAGTACCAACTGCCAGGTTTGTCAGATGATATCTGATCATCCGATTTAAAGTTTAAACATATTAACAGTTTTCAGACAAGTCCCAGGGCACTGAGTTCTTGAATGCTCATTTTCTCCTTTACACTCTTCCTCCTGACAAAAGAAGCTGTGTATGATAAAATCTCACTCTTCCAGAAAGTCCCTTCTAAGTCAGAGCTTCTCTGTTCACACTCTCTTATGCAGAAGCTTTCTGAGGATTTTGTATCATGAAGTAGGACTGTAAAAACCCAGCCCCCCCTCCCCAAACCCATAAGTAATCACTCACACAAATGATAACAGATTAACCTTTTAATTGTTACTTGAAGAAATTTCCTTGTAAGCTATTGATTACTGCCTCCTGTCTCCAGCATAGGAGACAATGAACAAATAGCTGACAGATGGATGGAAACGCATATTGGAGAGCAAGGAAAGGCTTTCTCTCTTTACAGTGGGAATTTTAAGATATTATTGCTCTCTTCCCTCAAATATTCTCATTTTCTATGTCAAAAGTTGAATTTGGCTACTGACCAACTCAGCGAAACTACTTAATGCAAGTGTTATCTTTCATTAGTGGAAATGTTATTCCACTTAGTCAAGTAAAGAAGAAAAACCCACTTACATGGTGCTAGCTTTGTATCACAAACTGAGTGGAGACCAAAGCAGTTGTGATGCACTAGGAGTTACTATAAACACCTACCACAGGCCTACAGTATTTTTACAAATGCCTTTGTGGGTGAAAGTACACATCTCATATCAGAAATCTATACAGTGGTCTTCTGGCCTTGTGCTCTGTCAGCCGGCCACATCTGTGCAATTGAGTGCAGGAAAACCACAAGAAAAGACTAGGAAAAGTAGTAGGGTTTTCCCTATCCCATGGCCTTATCTGTGAATGGCCAACAAAATGTGGCCAAGCATGTGGCCGTGCTTCCACAGGAGACAGTACACAGCCACCTCCTCTGAACTGGACTGAAGTTACTAGTCTTACGTGATGCAGGATGTTTTTCCTCCTCCACCTGCAGTGCCGTGGAGTGGTTATGCAGAGGCCCCTCAGGCTTAGTGGTAGGCTTAGAGGTGGGTTTCTTCCTCCTGCTCATTCTTTTCCTGGCAATTTGCTATTCCTCACCCCTGCTGCTTTTCCCTCCACTTAGATGTGTTGGTGGGGGAGTTTGGTGTTGTTTGGCCACAGGCTGTGAATGCAGTGCAGATTGCATTTAAGTCCAGTTATCAATTCCCATTTCTGCCTCCTGGATAATCTGCAGCCTTTTGACCATCTCCAGCAGCTCAGCCACCCACTGCAGGAGGTCCTCCAACTGGGCAAACATTTTGCAGGCAAGCTTGCCACCCATCTCTGTATTAGGAGAAAGTTCTAGGCATTTCCCACAGATTGGGGTCTGCACAGCTACCTCTCTTTGCAAGACTCACAGAAAATCTATTTACTGAGTATTATGTACCAACTACTTCAAAATGTTCTGCTGACTGAGGGTAAACATTTTGAAGCCTTCTTTTGCTTCTCTTTGCAATTTATACCCCATTCTAATTCTGCCATTTCTCTTAGTGATTATTTTTTTATTTGCTTCCAAGCCTTGTCCTTTCTCAAATTCTCAGACCTAGCTCTCCCCCAGTTTCTCCAACTATGGTTGCCTCAGCTCCTTTTTTCCTTCCTCAGTCCTGTCCCTTCCTCAGCTCTGTCTCTCAGATCCTCACAAGCTGGATTAATTCCCTTGGATCTTCAAGGTTGTCCAATATGAGCTTTGTAATTAATTAATATATGATCCCAGCTGTTCCTAAGTGCAGGAATGTAGTGGTGGTTTTTGTTTGTTTTGTTGTTGTTCTTGTTTGTTTTGTTTTATAATAAACTATACTAATTATATTTGCTGACCTCTGTCTCTGCTCTATTTTTTTTTTTTTTAGATTTGTCTGTGCAAACCCCAGCTCTGTATTAAATACATGTCTTTCCAATGCGGTACAGATTGCAAATATCTGTGCCCAGATTGCCAGATTTCAAATCTTTGTGTTATCTGCACATCAGCTAGAGGGACTGTTGATTGCAGCACTGTAGATATGTCTGAGTCAGCTTTAATCTAGGTAATTCAGATAACAATTGCAAATGTGAGAGCATGGACTTCAACACCTAAAGCTAAAAGCCCACCAAGAATCCCTTTATATTTACTCAAGGGACTGAATCTTGCGCTGTATCTTATAGCCCAGACCAGCTAGATTAAAGCCAGAGAAGGTAGTTTCTGAAATTATACCTTAGAATCACAAAACAGGCATAGCCTTAGAGAGAGAATTATATATTGTTATTATATCAAAGTCATAGTCAATAAACATGCATGCTTCATTATGACAGTAAAAAACAGACTAAATGTACAAAACAGGAAATATATTCTAAGATGCTAAACATATACATCTAAGGTCACATAAGCCTACATTAAATTATATTATATTATTTGAGAAATAGTATGTGGTCATTGAATTAATGAGTATTGTAATGAACTTCTATAAAGAGACAGAATTAAGATTGCTCATGCAGGTTTCACGTTTGCATTTCCTGACATCAGTTTTTAAACACGTAACTTCAAGGTTCTCTGAAGGCAGAGACTAGGGGCATCATTGTTTTCCTTTCCTTTCCTTTCCTTTCCTTTCCTTTCCTTTCCTTTCCTTTCCTTTCCTTTCCTTTCCTTTCCTTTCCTTTCCTTTCCTTTCCTTTCCTTTCTTCTTTCCTCTTTTCTTCTCTCTTTTTTTTTCCTTCCTTTCTTCCTTCCATCCTTCCATCCTGGATGGGTTCCTGGGCAGTTTGATCTAGTGAGCTAGTGGCTGGCAGCCCTGTCCATGGCAGGGGGGTTCAAACTAAACGATCTTTAAGGTCCCTTCCAACCCAAGCCATTCCAACCCAGCCTGGCCTTGAACACATCCAGAGATGAGGCATCCACAACTTCTCTGGGCAGCCTGTTCCAGCGCCTCACCACTCTCTCAGGGAAGAATTTCTTCCTGATGTCCAACCTAAACCTCCCCTCTTTCCGTTTTAGCCCATTCCCCCTTGTCCTACCATTATCCACCCGTGTAAAGAGTCGGTCCCCCTCCTGCCTGTAAGCTCCTTTCAAGTATTGGAATGCCAAAATGAGGTCTCCCCGGAGCCTCCTCTTTTCCAAGCTAAACAATCCCATCTCCCTCAGCCTTTCCTCACAGGAGAGGTGCTCCAGCCCTCTGATCATTTTGGTGGCCCTCCTCTGGACCCGCTCCAAGCAACACCACATCCCTCCTGAACTGGCGGCCCCAGGCCTGGACACAGCACTCCAGGTGAGGCCTTACAAGGGCAGAGTAGAGGGGGACGATCACCTCCCTCTCCCTGCTGGCCACCCCTCTCTTGATGCAGCCCAGGATGCCATTGGCCTTCCTGGCTGCAAGAGCGCACTGCCGGCTCATGGCCAGCTTTTCGTCAATCACAACGCCCAAGTCCTTCTCCGCAGGGCTGCTCTCAAGGAGTTCTTCTCCCAGTCTGTAGAGCTCTATGTGTTGCCCTTGTAGTTAATCTGAAGGGGGGATGAAGGGATATAAAATAAAACACTTTATAATTTACATTATTTCAAAGTACATAGTAATTCAGGTATTAAAAAATCTTTTTGATTTCTTTTCCTGTCTACTAATAACAGCTCTCTTCATAACAGGATACACATTCAAGTCCTAGTGGGAACTAAAGGTTACTCTCTTCTCTCTCTCACCTGATGTGGCTGTTTCAGCTTCTCTGTCCTCTTAGAAGCCACTTGCCTTTTTTTTTTCATGTTTGATTTTCTTTTTTCATTTTAATTCATCACAATCTGTCTGAAATTTGAATAAACAGTGTTTATTACCAGGAGGGACAGTACCTAGGTATTTAGCTGTAGGTACCTTGTGTATATATACCAATGTGTGAGAACATGTGTAATGCTGTGCATGTTGCAATTCTTCAGGCTTTGAGCATAGGCATGGTTTTTTTCTCACAAATATGCATTAATATTTTAGTTTTAAAATGTAAAATTTTTCACTGGGAATGCACAAAATGACAAAACACCGACTTACTTCAAAACAATTTTTCCTGCCCTTTTCCTTTTTCTTTAGCAGATCCATACAGCTGAAACAGGATAATTTTGGAGGATTTGATATACTTGTTCGTACATCAACCAGCAAAGTTCTCAGTCTAAGTACTATTCAAAATCTAATCTACTATGTAGTTATTGCTATGTATAGACAATATGATTCTGTAGACTAGGATTTTATACACTCAATAATTATTACCCATTCATTGAAGTTGTAAATTTGGACATTTAAATTTCTTAAATCCCTAATTCCATGTTTTCATCTCAGTGTAGTTAGTGTAGGTTTCTAAAGTTCATTCACTTTCAGTCAAATTAAGACACGTAACATTATCGCAAAAGTTCTGTCTAGACCCTTAGGTACACAACTGAAATTCTACAACATATTTAGAAGCTCCGTCATGTTGCTGTAGTTCAGATCCTGACATCCAGATAAGGCTGTGGAGGATTTACATATAGGTATCCCTATGTCTTAATCTCTAGTCCTGTAGCTGTACTCAATGCTCACAATGCAGAATGACAGTATACGAGCCAATGACTCATTACGGAAATAATCTTCTGTAGAAGTGAGAATTAGGGCTGAATTCCTCCCACCCAGGTAGGGTTCTCATGCAGTTACAGCATTCATGCTACTTCTTGCTAACAGTCTTTTTGGTTCTGAATTTTATGTCCTTTACACAGTAGCTGACTTAAACATAAGAACATGCAGCGTAGCAAAACCTTAAGTTAATTTTATATTTAGCATATTACTCTGCAGACCTTAAAGATGCCTTTGGAAACTGCTGAGACTGAATCGCAATCAGAACTCAGAACTCTCCCACATTTTTGGGCCAGAGTTCTAGACAGAACATTATTATGCAAGGGGAAGGCAGAACTTATTTTGTGGTTTAATTTTAGGAGAAAAACAATTGGGTAGTTGTCGACAAAGAAAAGAGAAAACAGTGCCACAGAGCCTACCTATAAATACAGCTTATGTAACTGTCCATCACAGAGAGATGCCAAAGGCTGAGAAACAGAAAACTTTTTAGACAGCTTTTTCTTAAGCAGTTCTTATAATTCAATCCCTTCAATAACTGTTGACCTGCTGAGAGCACTGCTGTCATAAATTCCAGGAAACCGAACACTCCCTTTGGCTACCATGCTAGTACCAAAGTACTACTGTATATCTTAGTTCTTCCAGTCACATGCAATGACATAGAGAGTATTGGAATAATCCTCTGCTGATCATCAAAAACAAAACATATTTCAGCACAGAGTAATCAGTTTTCATTTCAATAGAATTTATATCAGAAAAAAAAACTTGCATACTTTTTTTGTGTGTGTGTGTTTCATCATTTACCTCTATCAATGTAATTAACTATTGCAATTTGAAAAATCATGAATTCTAAAATTCTCTCGGGTTCACTTTGGAAAAAGCAATGCATATTTCCTCTCTTGTTCTCCTTAACTCCCACTGGGCTTTACAGTGATAATGGCTTTGCATGGCAGTGCCTAAAAACTACAAAGGCTGTAATCCACACATTAGACATTTTAAAAAGGCCAAAGCCTTTTCTTAAGCAAATGAAAAAAAAATAAAAAATAAAAGTGAGAAAGAAGGAGAGAGAAAAAGATAAGTAATCAAGCAGACTATGGTTTAACAGGAAGGGCTTCAAGATCAGAGAATATCAGAGAATATTCTTACAAGACTCAGTATAAGGATCTGAATTCCTTCTGAAAGCAGAAGTCTGTCTTCACTAAACATAATACAGGAGGTGGGAAAAGGTGGTGGAAAGGACTTCCTTTCTCTGCTTCTAGAGTTATTCAAAACATATATATATATATTTTCATCTTTTCCATATTGTGGCACAGGTTGCTATTGAGAGATTATTCTCAGGAGCATTATTTGGCTACTTTTAATCATAAAATTCTTTCATTAAAATTAAGAGAATTACAGAATCACTGAGTCACAGAATTGTTGGAGTGGGAAGGGACCTCTGGAGATCATAGAGTCCAACCCCCCTGTTAAAGTAGGTTCCCTACAGCAGGTTGCACAAGAAAGCATCCAGGTGGGTTTTGAATATCTCCAGAGAAAGGGACTCCACAACCTCTCTGAGCAGTTTGTTCCAGTGCTCTGTAACTCTCACAGTAACAAAGAAATTTAAAGAATTAATTGTAAATATGGAAGAATAAAAGATGTTTGATGGCTTTACTTATAATTTCAGCAACTATGTTGTAAATAGACTAAAATTAGTTTATCTTAAGGTAAAACAAGCAAAACTATTTATTGATTTTTTTTTTTTTTAACATGCTCTTTGAAGATAGAAACATCCCAATAAATCAAGAAAACCTAAAAAAGACCTACACCAACTGAAACATCCTTTCAATCTAATATATTTAATATATTTAATATATTTAACCTTGCCTTCTGGAGGATAAACTAGGTCACCTTGGGAAGCTGGGAAATTCTCCTTCTCAATATACTAAATTTCTATACCAAGCCTGGAGATTTTAAGCTTTAAATTTTTCATTGTTATGTAAAGAGAAAGATGTCATTACTTCAGGAATGACTCTTAGCTACCTGAGATTTAATGAAAGGAGAAATGACTCACTTGCAGAGAGGAGGAAACATTTCAGTGTCAAGTTGTTATCATCTTTTCAACATCGTTTATTTTGATCTGAGATTTTGAACAGTAAGTCATTGCAGAAATGAATAAATGGGTGGGAGGCCAGGTGAGCTCTTCAGAAGTGCATAGGAAAGTTATTTAAGAACCTTGCAGTTATTGCATGAAGACAAATGGAGACTGCATAATAAATCAATGGTTAATTTATAGATTACTTTTAAAGGGTACATTTATAAATTATTGTTTGCATTTCTGACAGAAAGGAGGCATATTTTGTTCTCATTCTAAAAATCCTTATTTGCTAAAATCTGATTAACATTGAAATGCTAACTCTAAGATTAACATTGAAAAAAAAATAGTCATACTTTTCCGAAGGGTATAATTTTCTTAGTAGGAAGTTGCAAAAACAGAGTTTAGCTGGGCTTTCTTTTGCATGCTGCTAATGGGTCTGCCATTGCTCCCAGGGAAGCTGGACTCATTTTGCTACACCTACCAGTGTTTCATGAAAATCTTATGCATATGCACAGAGATTTCTGTTAAATAGCTATACTGAGCTATATTGAGCATCAGTGTGCACTTTACAGATAAATTGACTGGAATTCCTTTGTTATTACAGAAGGTGAGGAAGGAATGGGAGATTTTTGTCAAAACTTTTCATGGAAATATATGTCTGTAAGAAGTAAGTCAAAATGGATCAAAACTTAACTCTTTCCACAAAATAGGGCATTAACTTTTAATGATGCACGTTATACAGCACCTGTTAAGGCGCTTTAACTGTTTGTAATTATATTGCAGAAGAGGATTTTTGTTTAATGTGTGTTTAAAAACATTCTTGCATGGGAGAAAACTAGGGATGCTCATGTCCTCACTTTCAACAATATTTCCATGATGAGGCTAAGAAGTATTCAGCTGTTTCTGAGAGATTAAATCACCGGTGTAATCAATTTGCCAGATCTGCAAAATATCTTGTGGTAAAATTTCTTAATTTCTCAACAAAATCTAGGTCAATTTCAAATAAGGAAATCTTAAGAGAAATGAACCCAATTAACGTTGTTAACAATTAGTGTACTCTATAATGACAGATATATATGAGAAGCTCTTGAAGAGTCATTTTATCTCTTGAAAGTTAGGAATTTCTTCTTAGCAAGTGAGATACATACCAAGACTCCCAGGGATATTTCTGATAGGCACAAGCATTTTCTGTACAATGGAAACAGATTAATCGAAAATAGCATTGTACTCTGTAGTTGGATGTTCATTTTCTCACAAAACAGTATT
>VXAV01000601.1:14539-34622 GCA_013399715.1 Alectura lathami | reverse complement strand
AAAAAAATTATTAGGTTAATTTTTACCAAAAAAAAAAAAAAAAAAAAAAAAAAAAAAAGAAATATTTCATAGAAATTTCAAGATATAGTATTATATTACATTCATTTTTTGACAGCCATGTCTTTCTACTGCCAAAACTATTTATTTAATTTATTTCACCTTATTCATATATTTAAATACATGATTTGTGCATTTCTGATATTCTCATGACTATAAAGCTATTATCAGGTTAGATAATAAAAAATGGGGCAAGTCAGTTCTGATGTGGAGGAACACATGAGAAGTACAGAGCCCAGTGTAGCTGAGGGCCCAACAAATTGTGACATCAGTGCAAGAAAGTTTGATTTACATTGTGAGTATTTGCTACTTTTTACTGTTTCATTGAATTTTTTCTGGGTTTTTCCTCCTTTATCATCTTTGTTGTATTTCTTCTTCCTGTCATCAGAAGCACATGCACACACGTACAAACACACAAAACCCATTAGGAAGCGGATTGTCATCATAGTTAAGATTTCTTTCCCAATCCAGAGAGGCCAGGTCTCTTAAGTTAGGTGTTTCTTTCATTAGTGTTCTTGCTGGTCTCATTCATGCATGTATTTTTAATGTAATGTCTTAAATTGATACGTACATCAGGAAGTGACAATGATTCTATTTTTTGATACTAATAAAGCAGATGTCTATTGATGCGGTAAATGTGCAGTATTAAAGGTATTTTGTGATAGAAATTTATCTGAGGTTTTTGACCTACTGTACTCAAGGTCTATTGTTAGACAAAATTTCTTTCTCTTTCCTATAAAATGAAGATGGGAAATAAGCTTGTCGTTTTGGTCTTCATTATTTCCAACTATTTAAGTAAGTCCAGTCACATAACAGGAATGTAAATCTTGGGAAAAGAATGAAGTGGTAGTAATTAATGAGCTTGAAGTTTCTTTCACTCAGAAAAAAAGAAAAAGAAAAAAAATACAATGTTCAGTAGGAAGTATATTCCCCAACACTGCTTTCCAGAACAGCTGTATTTTAAAAATTTACCATATATTTGACCTTTTGGTTTGCAATTTTAACCAAAAAGTAAAAAACTATGTAGCTTATTTTGTTTGCATTAGGAATGCACAGGAGTTTCTCTTGGCAGAGAAGCTGTCAGCCATGGATAACATACAACCCAAATTACAGTCTATTTGATAAACGAACAGGTAAAAATAATGACAAGGACAGCAGAGAGTAGAGTCTGATAGATATTCATAATCTATTTACATGACCATATTAGAAAGCTATTAAATATTAGTGAACATATATAAGTGAAAAAAAAAATGCAGTATGTTGAGTCAAAAGGCAGTCTGATATTGATGTAATTTTTCTATTCCCTAGAAATGGTTCACAAAAGAATCAAAAGAAATAACATAGAATTTACAACTTAACTACAAAGCACTCTTTGTATTTCGTTACAGCAATGAATTTCAAGTAGTGCAGCAAGCCTCACACTGAAAGTTATCATTTCTTCTTATAAACTTTTAAATACCATATTCCCAGCTGTTGGGATCAAAAGAATATATTGCATTTCTAATCTTAATATTTTATATTTAAAAACACATTAATTCCCCAAAGACTACTTAAATGAATAACAAAGAGTATCCTGTATCATATTTTACCATTGCTATCCATGTCAGGTTTATATACTCAGTAGTGTAACAGAGCTTTCAGAACAAAATTTGGAAATACACACAAAAGAAAAAAAGTATAAATAATCCTAGACAAAGCACATTTTTTGTTGTATGGAACCACTATCTTTCTTTGTCTAAAAAAAAAGAAAAAAAAAAAGATGAAGATGATAGAAGCAACCACTGATAGTGACTGATCATGAAAAGAAACCCCAGGAGCATAGACACACTATAAAAAGATCTAGGAGGAAGTCATTATGCTGTTGAGGGAATAAGAAATTTAAGTCAGAGAGTTGTGAAATGTTCTCATTATAGGTCATCTCAGTAATTATCTGACATCTACAGATGGAGTCACTTCTTAATCAAAAGAATGAATCATTACTGATATTGATTCAGACCAAGATGTTTGAAATAATGAGTCCAGTAACTCAAGTATAAATTTAGAGGTAATTTCAGCAACTTCTCTGCTAAAGTTTTAGACTAAATAATAATGAAATATCTTATTACGTTGCGTGATAATGATAAGAAAATGGCCAGAAGAGTGTGAACTAAATTGCCCCATCATAATCTGCATGTTAGGATTTAAACAAAAGAAAGAAAGAAAAAAAAAGGTCACTAATATTTACTATACCATGGATATAGCTTAATTAGTATCTACCAGAACAGAAGACTGCTTTCTCTCGAGTACAATAACTGTAGCTAGCACTGTCATTAGATTTAAGAATCAGTAAGTATTTACTCTAGAAATGTTTTTTTTTTTTTTAATGGTTCATAATTTGGCTGTGAAAATCATTCTGAATAACTATCTAGCATGTCTCAGAGAAGGAACAACTATAAAAAGAATTTGTTATACAAATGCACTTCAACGAATACTTGGGATAAAATTTAAAAAAAATAATTAAATTTGCAAAACAGGCAACTGTACTTGCTGACAGGTATACATTTTTAAACAAACACTTTGTCTCAAAAATTCAGCTCCTTGAGAGATATTGATTTATTACAACCAGAGCAGCAATGCCAAAAACATTGTGAATGGGCAAGAAGAGAAACAGCCTCCTGCCCCCAGAGATGACCAGGTTTCATTCTGTTTAGAGATTGTTGGCAGTTGCACATGATGTCGTCCCGTGAATAAGCAGAGAACTCCTTCCTTGTCTGTCTAATATCTTTTGTGAGCAAAGAACTGACATTGGCTGAAATTCATCCTGATCGGTGGGGTCAGTCCAAGGCCTGGAAGGCAGGTGCCAGGTCATCAAATTCATTCCCTCACTAGCAGTGGGTGTCTATCATTGTCAGTCACCATAGTCAACACATTTCTTTCCCATGTGAATTCTAGTTATGAGTCCTCACACGACTACGAAGTTCAATATCTGAGAAATGCTTACCCACACAAAAGAAAATCCCCTCATGAGTAGTTTCAAATCTAATTAGGCTATCATAACTCATTTCCTAACCTTTTCTCTTTTCTCTGTTTTTCATTTTTTTCCTATCATCAAGTACCAATGGATGTACCATACATTTTAAGGTGCGCTATTTTACTACTTAAGCTGACCATAGGAAGATTTCATTTTAGGACTGAATTCTTTCTAACATAGGACATGTTGACTCAGAGACCAAACTACTTTGTCCTTTTACTGAAATTTGATCCCATTGCTTTGATCTGTGACATATTTGCCCCGCTCCTACTATGTCAGGCTTGTCAGGCTCAATTCTAAAAGCAGTAATGTCACTCAGGTCTGATGATCCTAACACTAGATACTCCATTTTTGGGAAGTTAAAAATCTACTCATTTCTAATATATGTATATCCTTGACTATCTTGCACCATTTTTGTTCTGAAGACTGCATTGTCTTATAGCATAAATTGCTCTTCTCACCATAGTATTATTTCACTCTAAAAAAAAAAAAAAAGTCTTCTTTCAGACATAATTTTGCTTGACCAAGTCAGGTAAACACTTTCAGTCCCATCACAGAGAACTCACATTTCCCCATATTAGGCCCCACGTGTTCTAGTAAGTATAAACCATATGATTTTATATGTGGTTTATAATTTCATTTCAACCCTCCAAACTTTTTAATATTCAAGAAAGTGAGGAGAGTGGGAGCAAGACTAAAATAATCATATGAATGTCATGATATCTGTATTTTTAGTATCATGTACGTGTTGTGTTTGTAAAGAAAGAAAAACAAGATATCGATTGTAAGTTATGTGATAGATCCACACCCTGAATATTTTTATAACACATCATCCATATAGTATGTCAAGAATCTTGGAAATATAGTGACATGCAAGAACACCTGATAAATTTGAAGGAATATGTGAATTCAAAGCAGAATAAGATACCAAGAGGAAAAATATACTGCTTTCATTTTGTAATCTGAATCCCAGGAAAGGAAACTTGTTAACACTATGGAAGAGAAGAGGTGTCAAGATCGCCAAAGCCTCATGTGGAAGCAGAGAACTGTGTTGCTGCGGTCACATTCCCACTGGGTGAATTCTGAAGCCAGACTTCTAAGAGCAAAGAATGGGATCCCACCTCGAACAAAGCCAAGGCAGAAGTTGTCATGTCAGAGAGGGCAAAGGTAAAGGAAAGCACAACATGCAGGCAATGCTGCCAGCCTCCCTCCATCTTGCTGCATGACCCATTTGTTGAAGGTGAAACCCAAGAGATGTAGTTTTCTACTGTAGTTTTCTACTACAAGGTAAATACTGGAAGAGGCTCATTTGGAGAGGATGCAGAAGGGCAGGATGCAGTTGCACTGCCTTCCAGCCTTCCACAGCTGGTAAGTGCTGCAAAGAAATCTGAAACACTCTACAGGCAAGCAGGCTGTAGGGCAATCAAGTAGGCTCTGAATTTGTACTTTCTTGTTTTCTTTACAACCCAGTTCTTTACAATCCAGTTCTGTGATCATATAAATATAAATTTTAAAGATCACATGATCTATTTAGATTAGCAGATGCTCAGTGCATAAGAAAAAAAATAGGTACATACAGATGAGAATCACGTACTCAAAGCCATGAAAATGTGCTGTGCAACCTTTTCAGATATGAATTGCATACCTACAGCAGTTAATCCGTGGTGTGTAACCTCTTTCTCATTGATTTAGGGAAAATCTTCCCTCAGTCAATGTCCACCACCATGAACTTTTCCCCTTTTAACGCTTCCATTTCTCCATTTTCCCAGTGGTTTCTTGAAGTACACACATTTTTCCGTCTGTGGTGATTTGAATAGGTATTTCTGTTGGGTGCAGGTACCCAGGTGTTGATATCAGGTGGGCAGCCGAGCAGCCTCTCCGAATCTGGAGATGCTTCGTGCTGGTTCCAGCCAGTTCCAGCTGGCTCCAAAGGCCCTGCCACAGGGCAGAGCTGAGCCTAGCAGCCAAGGTAGTGATACCTCTTTGGAAAACATGTTAAAGAAATGGCAAAACACCACACAGGCAGAGGAGGAGGGGGAAAAAAAAAAAAAAGAGTGAAAAAGAGCAGAGGAATCACCATGGTCAGAAGAGGAGGAAGAGGTGTTCCATGGCAGAGCAGATATCCACAGCTTGTGGAGGCTCCCATGCCAGAGCATGTGGTTATTACTGAAGAACTGCAGGTTTTGGAGAGAGTGTAAGCAGAAGTAAAGTGTGAGGAGGAAATAGTGGCAGGGAGCAAGTGCTATGCACAGACCACAACCTCTCTTTCCCCATCCCCCTGTTGGGGTAGAGGAGTTGAGTAAAGGAGTGAAGCTGAGGCTGGGAAGCGGGAGCAAAGGTGTGGGTTTTGTGTTTGTCTTTTTGTTTCTCAGTACCCAAGTCTACCTTAACTGGCAATAAGTTAATTTTCTCCAAGTTGAGACAGTGGTGTTTGCTAAGCTAACTCCTTTATCTCAAGACGAGAGCTTTCTTGTTCTTGTATTTTCTTGTATTTTCCCCCTGTCCTACTGAGGCGGGAGTGAGTTCTGAATGAGTGCCAGGTGGTAATCTGTCTGTTAGCTAGACTGGTTAAAAGTCTCAAATGGGACTCTTTCACAGCCTGCTACTGCAGTATAGCTCCTTGCATAGCATAATAAAATACACATTGGGACAGAAACAGACAAGTGAAGACACAGCCCAATAAGAGGGTACTTACTGAAACAAAGAAGAAGCAGAGAACTACCCTTCTTTATCTCATACAACCTCTTGACTGCAGCATTGACCTGGGATCAAATTCCTCAGAAAGACAAGATAATTGAAAGCATCCTATTTCTGAGCTGTGTTTTTTCATCAGTAAAATATTAGGTAAGAATGTCAGTTTCTGCAGCTCTACCTCCTTGATGCCTAAAGACTAACATAATCTCTGTTTCAGAGCCCATCCCTGAGAGGCTATTCATACCATCCTAGCATGTATGGAATAAGCTCATTCCTGCCCCTTGCCTTTCTTAGTGATCAGTTTGAGCCATCCTGAGCATCAGGCATACAGCTTGACAAGTACATAATGTGATGGGTGAACAACTGGCTGACGGCTCATGCTCAAAGGGTCATAGTAAGTGGGCTTACATCAGGCTGGTGGCCAGTCATTAATTGGGTTCCACAGGTCTCCATTTTAGGCCAAATCCTGTTCAGTGTTTGTATAAATGATCTGGACAGAGGACTTGAATGCATACTAAGTAAATTTGTGGATCATAGAATCATAAAGGTTGGAAAAGACCTCTAAGATCATCTAGTCCCACCATCAACCCATCATCACTATTCTAAGTGCCATATCTTGAACACTTCCAGGGATGGTGACTCCACCACCTCCCTGGATGATACTAAATCAGGAGGAGTTGCTGACTCCCTCAGCAGTAGAGAGGCCTCGAAGAGAGATCTTGTTAGCTCAAAGTGCTGAGAAATCACCAATCTTATGTTATTTAACAAGAGCAAGTGTCAGATTCAGCAGCTGGAACAGGGCAGTCGTTGATACACATGCAGTTTGGGTGATGAGAGACTAGAGGGCAGCCTCGTGAAAAGGGATCTGGGAGTTTTGGTTAACAGCAAGTTGAATGTGAGCCAGCAGTGTGCTCTGGCAGCCAAAGGGCCAGCCGTATCCTAGGGTGAATCAAGCCCAGCACTGACAGCCGGGAGAAGGAAGGGATTGTCCCACTCTGCTCTGCCCGGTGCAGCCTCACCTCGAGCAGTGGGTGGAGGTTTGGGTGCCACAGTGTAAGAAAGACATAAAACTATGAGAGAGCATCCAAAGGAGGGCTACAAAGGTTGCAAATGGTCTAGAGGGCAAGAGGTATAAGGAGTAGCTGAGATCCCTTGGTTTGTTCAGCACAGAGAAAGCTGAAAGGGAGGCCTCATAGCAGCCTACAGCTTCCTCCCAGGGGAGCGGAGGGGCAGGCGCTGATCTCTGCTCGCTGAGGACAGTGACAGGACCCAAGGGAACGGCATGGAGCTGTGTCAGGGGAGGGTCAGGCTTGGTGTTAGGAAAAGGTTCTGCACCAGAGGGTGGTGGGCATGGAACAAGCTCTCCAGAGCAGTGGTCAAGACCCCAGGCTGTCAGATGTCAAGGAGCGTTTGGACAGTGCTGTCAGTCAGATACAGCATTTTATTTTTGGGTGGCTCTGTGTAGAGGCAGGAGATGGAATTGAAGATCCTTATGGGTCCCTTCTAGCTCAGGATATTCTGATTCTGTGACTCTACGATTCTATGTGGAGCCATGTATATACGATGAAAGAACAATAACATGGGAGGCAATTATACCTGTTTGGGATGACCTCCAGATCCCACCGCTGAGATAGTTCACCACACAGTTCAAGCCTCAAATCTGTTGTACTTCGCTTCACTGTTAGAATTCGTTTGTATACACGTGTACATACCACCACACATGAGCATATATATGTTGCATGTATGAGCACATTCTCTGTTGCATGTAAAGAAAGGCATTTAAAAGTCACGAACAATGGAGAGAATGATTAAATTAAGAGATTATGCTTTAATAATTAAATTGCAGTTCTAAATATTTTTATCTTCACATAGAGTTGGATATCTACTGTAACTTATTCACATCATTTTGTGAATTTTATCAATGCAAAAGTCAGATAATGTTGAAAAACACTAGGAAAATAAGTGTGGTGGCATTAAAACATTCTTCTGCAACTGTCACCAAGGTCTTGTTAATAACATCAGCCTTTTGGCACACAAAGCCAGTGTGAAATATATTCTTTTCACGTTTTCTTCTGATCATTCTGGATTTGTGCTTTCTGAAAAATAGATCATAACTGCAACAACAGCCTAAATAGTATGAAGTATTTTTTTTTTTTTTCATTTTCATTTGTTCAGGCAAACTACCACTGGCCTTTGGCTGTACCGGAAGTGATCGTGACTATTGTGGGTGTTTTTGTGAGTGCTATTTTTGTGACTGTGTGTGACATATTTGATGTTCTGCCTTTCCACTTAAAGAATAACCTCTTATTTAATGAATAATCTAATATATTTTAGGTTTCAGAGTAATAGGAAATGAGTGTTAATTTGCAATAAAAAATGCCCAGGCAGGGATGTTTCCAGAATTGTCTAAAACTATATTTTTTTCTAATGCAAATATTTAATTTCTCAAGGTTTGAGCTCCAGAGGAGAAGGGAACATTTATGCCTAAGAATTTTTCTTGGCAAAAATAGACTGCATTATTAGTACATTTAAACATAGAATTCACTCTTAATACATGAACACTGTTATGACTACATTTGTTTGTGAATAAAAAATGAAAAAAACTTTTTCATAAGTTAGAATTTTTTGATTGTTTGTTAAAATTGTTCTTGGTTAGTAATGACTCCATATTAAGTAATGATAACAGCATAACTGTGGTGGTATTACAGTAAGTGCTGACGTAAATTTGACAGAAGTTATTTCTGTAGCCCGTATGAATCATACCCAAGGCATTAACCAATATGGTTAAAAAATGTGTAGAAGACTTATAAGGTACAAAATGCATGCTAAAGGGATGCCTCTGAGCTTTCTAGAGTGATATTTCCACAAGCAATGAAACTATTTTTGCAATAAAGTGTTAGGATATATCAAGTAAATAACAGTTATGATTTTAGCAATGAAGAATAAACCTGTGACTTGGTGCAATCATTTTAGTGTGACTGGTGAGAAGTGAACCTAGGAAAAATAACAAGTATCAATCTGATCTGACAGTCAACACAATATATCTTTCTGATTATATTTTGTCTAGATATAGTTTAGCTGTTCATAGTAAAATCCTTATTGGAAGGAATCATGTGCATCCACAGCTCATGCATCAGAAATATAGTTGTATACATGAGGGGACTTAGTGATAATTGTCACCTAATGTTGCCTAAGAGGCAAACTAAACTACTCTATGGAATAAACTCATGACTCTTAAGGTACCCAGTTTCCAAAACATTTCAACAAATTCTCCTGAAAGTCTGAAACAGAGGTGGTTTTTAGGTTTCTCCCAAACAATTAGCTCAACCTTTGGGAAGGGGACTTATGGATGCCAGTGATCCATGCATGTTTAATCATGATCTCATTGTGATATTTACATTTAGATCTGTAGTGTTTAGGAAAAGCTGCTGTGTCGAGAAAAATTAATATATAGTACTGATCCCTCAGTCAGAATTTGGGCTACTGAGGCAGGTATTCAGAGAGCCCAAGTTCTTGCATTTTGACACTGGTCTTTCAGAAATAATGCAGCAACAGCCAGATGTTCCAGATACAGCAGAATAACTCATTTCAGCTTAAAGGATATTTTCTTGCATTTTTTGAGGCAGATGAAATTAATGACCCATTGCAACAGAATAATAAATAGGCCATTCATTTGCGTTTTAGAATTACTCCGTGAGCATTCCAGCATCACTGTCAGTTTGGTGTTTCCTTGTCTTTCCCTTACATTTACTCAACTTAAGTGTTTCTGGTTTTGCTTATTTTTTAAAAAGGTAATTCCAACTACTTCCTGCCGCATGCAACAGTAGAGATATAAGCAAGAATTTTAGAAATATTTTTAAAGTAGAAATACTGGTATTTAAAATAAAGTAAAAATACTGTTAGCTAATACATAATAAATCCCCAAACTATTATGTTGTCTCTTCTTCATGGCCGTTTAATTTTGCATGCACATAACCAATGTTTTACTAACAGTACCAAGGGTTTCATATGTAAGACATTATTCACAGTATGTTTCCTGTTATTTTGCATAGCATTATTCTTTGTGAAAATAATGTTTTGGCCTCAGGAGAAATATTGCAATTGAATGCACAGCAATATATTTTTGGTATGGGGCCAAGGTACTATGATTTAACTTTTTTTTTTTTTTTTTTTAAATTACCTTGGCAATCAAGACAATAGAGCCAGGATACAAAATGTAAAGAGGTGGTAAAATACGGATATCGTTTCCGTGTGTAATTTGCTAATAAAATGTGCTAAGTGAAATGAGAGAGGAAACTGCCCCTTTTCTGACCATCATGGTTACATACACATTCTATAAATGCTTCTGGAAATGTGATTACATAGCTTTAATATATGCATTTATTTTTGGAAATAGGTGGGCTGAGCCAAAATTATTGCTATTAAGTTGATTGAAATGTTGAGGATTAGAACAAGGTATAAAAATTAAACTAATTTAAACTATGTGCTGTATTTTTTGCCAACAGACTATGTCATGTCATTGCAAATGTGTGATTCATCGTGTTCTATTGCAGTTTCCTCATGCACCAAGATGGATCATAATTAGCATTAATGACAATGTTAAATCCAGTAATTTGAGTGACTGTTAATAAAAAGTATCCAACCCACAGAAACCTATACTGTTACCTTTTAAAGGCTATATATATTAGGGTTATAATATGATATGAGCAAACAAGTAGTTTCACCTTAAACTGAGCTTAAAAAAAGATGTGTCAGGTAAAACATAAAACAAGAATGCGTTTTTTAAAAAATTGAATCATTCAGCGTGCAATATTCCAGTTGTAAGAGCTAAAAACGTCTTCTGTGGAACACCAAGTATTCCAAATTATTTTGCATAAATCTTCACACATTGCCATCCCTGATGCTTATGCACATCACCTCATTGTTACTTACTTTATGGAAGCCACACTCTTCTTTCAGACAAGCAGTAATCATCCCCAGTGAAGCTGGTGGGAATTATTCACATATGTCAGCATTGGTTCTGAACAGATTCAAATACTTACTAAACATGTACATGTTTTGGACTGACATTCTGCAAATATTGATATATTCCTGGACTCTACTGAATATGGATCACATTTTCTTTTTTTAACAACTTAAATATTCCTGAGAAGGGTTTGTTTTCTGGTTTAGATGTTTGTTTTTTAAAATTTCTTCACTACTTGGAAAGGAAGTCAAGTTCACACCTCTGGTGGCCACAAGCATCCTTACACAATTAATATAATAGAAGCAGAAACTGAGGTTTCTACAGTTCCTTTCATACAGTTAGTAAATAACCAACTCATTCTGGAAAGCCCCCTCAAGTTTGTAGAGTCATTTAATCATGAGATCTTATTGTTCAAAATGCCAGTTAGCAGCAGTTGCATCGTATGCACTCTGTGAGGAGGTGAGGTCTTCACTAGGAAATACACTGAGAACAACACTAATTTCACTTATACTTCAGAAAGCTGCTTAGTATGAAAGATTTGGGGGTACAATTAATTTATGTGGATTTGGAAGCAAAAGCTCCTGTTACTTATCTTATAAACCAACCATTCCCATGTTTCTGGGGTTTCTGCGGTAAAATTCTGTGTTCTGTTTCTTCTTGATATGGAAAAGACCACTCTGATATTTTCCCCAAAAAATCTATATATTGGACTCTAGAGCTTTTTAAAAATGTCTGGAAAGCTTACAATGTGTTGTTATATGGTGTTCTTGATTAAACTTATCCATCTCATAAGCAAAGTCACTTCATGCTGTAGACAGGGATCTTCTGGAGAGAGTCCAGCACAGGGCCAGAAAGATGATGAGGGGCCTGGAACATCTCTGTATGAGGAAAGGCTGAGAGAATTGGGGCTTTTCAGTGTGGAAAAGAGGAGACTGAGAGGGGATCTAATCAATGTATACAAATATCCGAAATGTGGGAGCTGAATGGATGAGGCTGGGCTTTGTTCCATGGTGCCCAGCGAGAGGATGAGGGGCAATGGGCAAAAACTGGAGCGCAGGAGGTTCCATACAAATCTAAGAAAAAAATTCTTTACTGTGAGGGTATCGAAGCACTGGAACTGGCTGCCCAGAGAGGTTGTGGAGTCTCCTTCTCTGGAGGTGTTCAAGACCAACCTGCACGCCTTCCTGTGCGACCTGCTGTAGGGAACCTGCTTTAGCAAGGGGGTTGGACTAGATGATGTCCTGAGGTCCCTTCCAACCTCTACATTTCTGTGCTTCTGCGATTCTGTGTGTGCAAATATAAGTAAGATGCTTAGAAACTGATTGCTAGTCACTAAAATGAACTGCTTCTCCTTAACTTGGTTGATTTTGACTGAGGTGATTCATACTTCCAAAAATCAAATTTTTATATGATGGAATCTGTAATCCTGCACTTCAGAATTGCTTCTTGAAAAGCAAAGGCTGGTCTGAGGCATACATGCAGCTTGGATCCTGCAGCTCTTTCACTGTGAGTTGTGTTCGTTCTCATGTGATTCCACAGGAAAATGTGATATCAACTGTCTCAAATTCATGCTTATTTTCAGTATTCACTTCTAGACACTGAATAATGCATAAACACATTTTCAAACTCAAGATTAGCAATGACAGTCTGAACTGCATATAGCTAGTTCCGGTCAGAATATACATATATATTAGAGCAATACAAAGAAAAACAAAGGGAAAAGGATTTTAACTTGCTCAGTAGTTTGTCTTCTAATCCCAACTTTGTTACGTATCCTGCATTTGTACAAGAGATAAAAAGATCCTTCAGAGGGGAAAATGGAACTTCTAATAAAGAGGAATGTGGAACAACTAAGGATAAACAAACTAATTAGTTTGAATGAAGCACATTGGTGAACTTTTTGCACAGCTAGAGGAAGGCACAGATTACTGAAAAGTAAAAGCAAATGAGTTTAGATGTGAAATCTAACTCACCCATTTAACTTCCACAAGAAATAGGGTATGTTCTGGCAAAGTTAGTAAAACCAAGAAGAAAGTTTTGTTTTGCTTCGTGTTTTTCCTATTTTACTAGTCTTTGGTTTCTAGTTAATCCATTTGGTATTAAGTTACTAAATGATTGCTTTGTACCTTTTTAATACTGAAGAATAAAAGTACATTAGAGACTTTTTTACATCCCATATCATACCCCTGAAGTATTTGTTCAAAAAATATCTAAAAAAAAAACGCTTTGAAATAACCAAAATGAATCCCATATTCTTTTTTTAAATATACTAGAAAAAAACTTTTTTTTTTTTTTTATCTAACCTAAGATAACATCTGTACTTTATATTTTTTTTTGTGTGTGTGTTTTATCAGGCTGTTTTTCATACAAAATTGTTAGTCCAGCATTACATTATTATGTTCTTTAACAGTAGTAGTGCATTTCAAATTATTTTGTTGAAATTAGCTTAAAATTGATGGTTTTCTTTTTATGTTTGTGCTTAATTTTTTCCAATAATACTTGAAGATCAGCATGCATTAATAGCTGCAGGGCATAAAGAGACTAGAGGAAATTAGCTGTCACCCACAGCCAGCGATTCTGTGTTCTTATAAACATAAAGGACTAAATTGTCTTTTATGTTGACCATGCATGCAGATCATGTCATTTTCATTAAAAATTAGACATCATGCATATATAGTAGAATTGTTGGTGGAGATGTTTGAATTAATATTTAAAGCAAAGACTAAACTCCTTTTGTTTTTGTGCTAATCAAGTTTGGATTTAATTACTGAAATATGCAGTTGTATATGAATCTTAAATTGAATATTCATAATTCTTTTCCATATATTTTCTATATTTGCAAATATTTTAGTGTTCTATGTTCATAGCATGAAGTACGTAATTTATGAATTGATACAGGCCAGTTTTAATAAACTTTCTATTATATTTGTTTGCATCAAGTTTATTTGTAACAATCAGAATTTTGACCTTGGATTGATAATCATATGTCAAGTAAGTACAGACATATTAATACATTACTGTAATCAGCCATAATTGGCTTAAGCTTTCAAGCAAATACAATATGATTATTTTACTTTGTATCAAATTGTAGTATGATAATGTCTTTGTCTACACATCACTAGCAGAATGACAGAATGTAACACAGAATGTCCTCCAGCTCTGCTGTCTTCTGCTGATATTGCCACTTTACCTTGTGTGATTCCTCCTCTAGTGTTTTCTCTGCCCAGCAGTTGATTACTTTGCTGGTAGTTGGTCTTTAGAAACATCTTATCCAAATTATCATCATCCTTCTCATGTGTCTGTCTAGAAAACATCTTTTACACCTCAAGGCATTAAAACATGCTCTCACTGATCTAACATCCTTACCATAGCACAAGAAACACTGTATTAGCTGCATTAAAAAAAAAAAAAAAAAAAAAGAAGGAAAAAAAAAGAAAGTAAAAACCACACACAGCCTTCAGTACTGACCTTTTTGTTTCATTGTCCACCTTTCATAGTGTTATTTAACTACAGATCTTATGTAAACCTACTTGAAGCCTTAGCTTTAATAACTACAGAATTGCTCCAACATTGCCAAACTCATAAATGATTAAGACATTCTGTTCCATACAGAGCTCTGCAAAATTCTTGATTACATCCTGCCTTGAGGTTTTATCTGTCACCACTCAAGCAATATTGATATGCATTTATGGAACTATTTTGGGAGCAGGGAGTGATCTGAAGTTTATGTGGCAATGCATTTACTCACACCATTGCATTTGTTGTACACTTCCTTTCTAAACTGTGCCATGCATCTTCTTGGTCTTAACGCTTTAGCAGACGATAGGATAATCTTTCATTAAAAATGGTTACAATTAGTGCAAAGTGCACTTTAAAGATACACATTTTTTTACATAAATGACCTCTGCCTCTACTTAGCAAGTTAAATGCAGTTTGGAATTTTTTAAATGCTTTTTAAGGCATAAGCTGTCTATTTCTACACTAGCACTTTTAGCTCCTAGATTCCCAATAGGGTTTAATCAATGTCTATCATCCTTCCAAGTGGTACTTCAAGCAGCTGTTGACTTTTACTCGGTAGCATGGAGGTCACCAGACAGCCTAAGGAACTCTTCACCTGACATCTGTTTTCTAACTGTTTTCTAGAGGCAGAAGACTGGCTGTCTTCATCAAAGCCCAATTACAAAGTCCTGCTTGGCTCTATCAGTTGCCTTGGCAAAAGATATTGTACAGCAAGAAACAATTACATACATTTGCATTGTAACGAGATATCTTAACCTAAAATATTTAACATAACATGAAAACCTTTATTTTTCATGTTGTAGAACACTTTTAAAAAAAATAATTATTAGCTCTTTATGTAAATAAGGACTGACATATTTCACAGTTCATACATGACAGAAAGACAGTCGGATTACTAGCTTTCTAGACTACAGAGGATAGCATCCTATCTGAATGCACATTACTGGATGACTTTTTTTCCTTACCAGGCATTTAAGAACGGTCTTCTAAATCTTCGAAAAAGCGTGGCTCACTTTCCTATAGTACTGTTTATGTGTACTCAGGAGTTGAAAGAAAATCAACTAATTTTTTTTTTTTTTTTACTGTATGAAAAGCTACCTAACTAAATATACTGGCAATGTTCTTTTGTGATTCAGATGGAAGTCCTAGTGTAGTTTCATGGCAAGTGTTTGGGATGTACAAGTATTGTTACCCTTATTAAATGGCTAGTGTTCATCAATCTGTCAATCCACAACATGAGACATCACTGCCCATAAGGAATCATTTCAGTATTTGCAGAAGATTCATAGCGAGTTTAAAATTTTAAAATCATTTTTATACATTAATTACTTTCAAGTGTGAAAATTGGAGGTGTGACGTCATTCTAATTAAATTAGTACCTAATGAATGCACTGAAATAAATTTATATTTGGCAGTTCAGAGAAGCCTGTTAGAAAAGATTCTGATAAGGTGACCTGCACACAAACAGACACTCACCAAGTTTTAATTAACAAAGTAATGTGAGAAAATAAATCTTTAATATGTCAAATGCTTTTCTTTTCTGAGGAGTCTTTGAGAAGACCTAAAAAAAAGTGAAGAAAAATGTAATGTATGAGAAAAACTGAGTATGTGTCTGATTAGAAATTACAGTCTTAGCAAGACATATTGCATTGCAATATTGGAAGATATTTTCTCTGTGAACTGAAGATACTATAAGTCTGAGGCTAGTCTGAGGTATTCAGAATAGTGAAGTGCAAAAGCTCCTGTACTGTGAAATCGCAATCATTAATATCCTGCATATCTCAAACACAGTTAGAAGGATTGCCAGCAAAAGTACTAAATGTCACATAGTCTAAATATGGAATCCATTTAATCTTCATTGATGGTAAACAATATATACCCCATTTCTTTTCCCTTTCATTTCAAAAACAAAACTAAATAAAACAAAAACCCAAAGCCAAATTTATATTCCTTTTGCCTGGGAAAGCTGAAATTAACTCTCAGATAAAAATCAAAGGTCTATCTATGAGTAATCCCCTATACAATGATATCTTCCTTCTCATTGGGCTTAGCCAGCTAGGAAGCTGGAGTTGACATAATCAGGAAGAGAGATAAACATCAAATAGTATTTTCACACTAGAGAATTCAGCTGTTTTTCCCAAAAACACTTTGTGTGACATTAGTAACCTAACGTTTTTGACCACTTAATGGATTGCTTTCAACACCAAAGTTTTTATTTCTAAAAATGTTCCAGAAACGCTAGAATTGGAAAGCATTTCCAATAAATATTTCAGAACGTAAGAAATTATACAAACAAACCTGGTGAAAATGCTTGCAGTCACAAAGATTCAAGGGAACTCTGAAAATGATAACTGTAAGAAATACTATGAGAAACACTGCAATTACTATTGTTTAGAAGGCCTACTATAAGAACTACTTGATACCTCCATTCCAGAACAACATTCAAGGTTGTACCCTCACCAGTATTGAAATCTTTGGCCATCAGTCCAACAGTTCTGATGATTCTGAAGACTATATTATTTTGCACATATAAAGAAATCAAGTTTCTGTTTTGAAGGTTGTTTTTTGTTGGTGTATTATTTTGTTTTGCTTTAGCATCAGGGCATTGCATTTGGTAGGAAGGAACAATGATACTAGAGATATAAATATTAGAGAAATATGTAGAAAAATATATTTCGGAAAAGCTTCCAAATTTCAAAAATTTACAAACATCTGAAAAATAAACATTCACTGTCATACATGAAAAAAAAATAGTTAAAACTCACAGAATCATAAAATCATAGAATGCCTTGAGTTGGAAAACACCTCAAAGATCATTTAGTTCCAATTCCCCAGCAATAGACAGGGTT
Source organism: Alectura lathami (assembly GCA_013399715.1). Classification (NCBI taxonomy): domain Eukaryota; kingdom Metazoa; phylum Chordata; class Aves; order Galliformes; family Megapodiidae; genus Alectura; species Alectura lathami. The sequence continues at coordinate 17,527 of VXAV01000601.1, read as the reverse complement.
ACCAACCACTAGATCACTAGACCTAACCGCCCAGGAACCCATCCAGCCTGGACTTGAACACATTCAGTGATGGGGCATCCACAACTTCTCTGGGCAGCCTGTGCCAGTGCCTCAACACTCTCTCAGGGAAGAATTTCTTCCTAAAAATGTACAGTGGAGTCACTTCTCTTTTCCAAGCTAAACAATCCCAACTCCCTCAACCTTTCCTCACAGGAGAGGTGCTCCAGCCCTCTCATCATTTTGTGGCCCTCCTGTGGACCCGCTCCAAGCAACACCACATCCCTCCTGAACTGGCGGCCCCAGGCCTGGACACAGTACTCCAGATGAGGCCATACAAGGGCAGAGTAGAGGAGGACGATCACCTCCCTCTCCCTGCTGGCCACCCCTCTCTTGATGCAGCCCAGGATGCCATTGGCCTTCCTGGCTGCAAGAGCGCACTGCCGGCTCATGGCCAGATTTTCGTCGATCACAATGCCCAAGTCCTTCCCCTCAGGGCTACTCTCAAGGAGTTCTTCTCCCAGTCTGTACACACACCTGGGATTACCTTGACCCAAGTGCAACACCTTGCACTTGGCCTTGTTGAACCTCATCAGGTTCTCGTGGGCCCACTTTTGCAGCCTGTCCAGGTCCCTCTGGATGGCATCCCTTCCTTCAAGGGCTATCAACTGCACCACTCATCTTGGTGTCATCAGCAAACTTGCTGAGGGTGCACTCGATCCCACAGTCTAAGTCATTGATAAAGATGTTGAAGAGCACTGGTCCCAAGACGGACCCCTGGGGGACACCGCTCGTGACCGGCCTTCACCTGGACGTAGAGCCATTGGCTACAACCCCTTGGTTGCGGCCATCCAGCCAGTTCTTTATCCAACGAACAGTCCACCCATCAAATCCATATCTCTCCAGTTTAGAGATAAGGATATGGTGTGGAACCATGTCAAAGGCCTTGCAGAAGTACAGGTAGACGACATCCGTTGCCCTCCTTTTGTCCACCGATGCCGTCACTCCGTCACAGAAGGCCACCAGATTGGTCAGGCACGACCTGCCCTTGGTGAAGCCGTGCTGGCTGTCTCGGCTCACCTCCTCATCTCACATGTGCCTTAGCATCTCCTCCAGGAATCATCTCCTCCTTCATCTGATTTAACTAACTGAAATGGGTAAAGGAGGAAATGTGCGTGTAGCTCCATAGGTAGTTTTGTCTGAGAGTGCAGTAGGAGGCAGGCAGGACTGACAGCAGGCCAGAGCAGTACCTCCTGGTGATACAGCACCAGCAGAAAAATTGCTTTTTTGTACAGATTTGCATCGTGCCTACATATTTGAAGTAAAAACTTAACTAGATTTTGATCTCCTCAGAATATTACTGTATAGAACATTCACATAATTTACATGCAGTGAGAATTCACATCTGAAGACTGTTTGACAATGAGCTTCACGCTCACTTCTGTCTCCCACATCCTGGACAATATCTTTCAACAACATAAGGAACCCTTTAGACGGTTGGGTGTGCAGATCCAACATAGTAGTTTGTCCTTCTGTAGGCACTGCTGTAGGCAACAAACCTCTTCAAAGCTTCAGAGCAAAGAACATATAAGAAGTGGTCTGCAACCGACACTGCTCTGAGACTCATGGGCAGAACTTAATAACCAGAAGTATTGCAATTCTAGAGTTTACAAAGCTTAAGCAGCTGCCTAAGTTAGCTTTTGTTTGTTCTGAACACCACAGCATCTCTCCCTGAGGATACAAGTCATACCGTGATTATCAGATCCCACTGGGCTATGCTTCTGAGTATAAACAAGATCCAATGATAGAAACTCAGAATCATGATTTCATATATCTGTGATTCTGTGAATGTTATATTGAAAGTTTACATCTTGGCAGGTATGGTGACATTTACCTTTATCAAGGATTTTCTATCAGTAAGGATAAGGACTCCATGTTTGTAGTCCTTGGACTTGTGAACTAAAGCTTCAAAAATAGGATCAAAAATAAACCTTAAAGGTTGAAAAATTTCCTATATAGCCAAGTGCATGGTATCAAGTTATTTCATATGATTTCCATAGCTGATCTTTCTTAGTTCTGTCTTGAAGTTTTTCTTTGCCTTTGATTTCCTCTGTCCAATTGCAGAAAGAATTGTGGGTGTCGTCCCTTAGGAGATCTGACCCTATGAAAGTGTAGCAAAAAGTTAATAGAACTTCATATTGCTAGGCAGATTAATGAGGGCTGATCCATTAAACCAAATTTTTCGGGTAAAGCCTGACACTTTTTTTTCAGGTGAATTGAAAGACTGTTAAAGTTCTCAGGTAGGAGGTCCAAGGCTTCTGTCTCAGTTTAGCTATGGCACTATAGAAAACAATAAATAAATAGATAAATAAATAAATAATAAAGCCCAAAATCACCACCAACAAAAGAAATAAATACAAAATCCCCTCCAAACTGTTAGAAGCTGGAAACTTCTGCAAACTAAAGGACTAGTTTGGAGAAATAGTACCCAAAAGAAAAAAGGAAATTCAGTGTTCTCTCACATGTAATCCTTAGGCTTCCCTGCCAAGACTTCCACTACAGTGTCCACTATCATCCCTTGTGATACTAGGACTTATAACACAAGTCACTAAACAGCCATCACAGGACAATTATTCTCATATACACATGACAGATCTGAACTGGCAGCCATGACATGAAATGCTCTATCTTGTGTCACCAGTCCCCTAAGCAGTCTGTTTCTCACCACAAGCCAGTGACACTATCAAAAAATACAGTTTTACTTATTATTTTCAAGTTTTCCTGAAAAATATTTTTCAGCATTTATGCTATAAATCTCTGAAATTTAGTTATGCAGGAAACACTGCTACCTCAGTTTTAGTTAGGTTTGTACATTTTTTTTCCTTTGCAGTCATTGGAAAGCTGTGTATGACCATTTACTTCAAGAGCACTGTGTCACCAAGCAGCGATTCTTTTCGTCAAATCCATTTATATTGCCCTGCACCTCAGATG
>VXAV01000600.1:126681-221581 GCA_013399715.1 Alectura lathami | reverse complement strand
GCAGAGGTGAAGGGCCGATACATGGAGCCTACCAGCCCATGGACGCAGATTGTGTGAGACTACCCAGACAGTGCTCTCTGATCTTGCTTTTCCCTCTCGCGGGAATCTGTCTCTGGCTGGGAGGGGGACGCCCCAGAGCAGCCAGGGAATGAGAATGACCCCTTGGTGTCCTCTGCCTGTCCCAGCTCCTGGTGGCAGCACTGCAGAAGGAAGAGGAATGGGCTTGAGCTTGCACTGGCTTGTGTTAGATGGCAGCGAAGACCGAGTGAGGTGGAATGCCAGCTGAAATTCAGCCCAGACCTCCTCGAGCCTTTAATGTGACCTCCTAACCCAAATTAAAAGCCAGACTGTTTTCTGTTCACAGTTATTTTAACTAGTGTTAACTCTGGCTAAACCACCGAGCCTTTTATTGCTTGGTTTGCTTTAGGTGTTTACTCTCCTCTCCAGATATCCTGCCAGTGTTTCGTAAAGTGGATTTTTATTAGGGTGCTACAGAAGTTTATGGAGTTGGAAGAAGCAAAGTACCTGTAAAAGGGGAGATGCAGTCCTTTTAAAGATGAGCTGTGCAGCCTCAGTGCTTGCCTGGTTTTGTTCTCAGCCCTGTACACTGGCATCCAAGAAGAGGTGAGAGCTTACGTTGCAAACGCGTCCTTGCTTGTGCCCTCAGCTCCTTGCAGCTGGAGCAACCTTTTGCCCAAACATACCCGGTGGCTTGGGGACTCGTCCGTTTGTCTGTCTTTGGAGGGTGACAACCCACATGCCCTGCTGCCAGTGCTGCCAACCTCCCCGAGCCAAGGAGGCCCTGGCAGTGGGGTGGAAGCACCGTGCAGAGGGGTGCCCTGAATTGCCCTTAAATCTGTTAGACCTTGCCAAGCTGCTGTTAAACGCTTCTTGTTAAACTCTAAGGGCCTCATCAATGAGTTGCAACAGTTTCATTACCTTTTTTACTTTTTTCCTATGTAAAACTGGTGTTTAAATTCTTTCCAGGGCCTGTTTTCCATCCTGCTCGCAGGCTCTCCGTAACGCACCCGGGCAGCCCGCTCGGTGACCCTGACAGCTCCGATCCGGGTTGGCTCAGCAGGATTTTCCTGCTCCTCATCTGGCTAGGGTTTTGGTGTGGTTTTGGTGGTTTGTTTTTCTTCAATTGTGCCTCGCTTAATGTAAAATAATAATCAGAGGAACGAAGCTATAGAAAGAGGAATCTTTTTCACATAAAACATCATAAGCTTTCACAACAGCCGCAGCGGTTTAAATGCAGCCTGTTGGCACGGAGCCACCCAGCCGCTCGGTGAGGCTACAGTCAGAGTGCTCCGTGCCTCTCTCTCTATTAGTTTGATCACAGAAGCAGCAGCCTAGCTGACAGCTCTGGCACCTGGATAGATAATTAAAACCCGTCAATAAAACAACAAAATGCAGCGTGCAGCGCGAGCATTAAGCACCGCAGATAATTGTCTCGCAGCGGAGGTTGGAGCTGCAGCTTCGCCCTGCTCCGCGAGATCGATGGAACAGACCAAGGCGTAATGAAGAAAACGTTACAGGAACTGGATTTTCATCTCCCTGTCATTAGATCCTTTGCTTTTAAGGCTTTGCAAAGGCAGAAGGGGATTCTGTTGAGGAATTCTTTGGTTTGGAAAGCCGCACGTGCAGAGGGTTTAGCTTTGCCTTTGTGCAGCGTGTTACTGAAAGCAAATGTGGTGAACCAAAGGCTTTGCTCGGGGCTTGCGGTTCTGTTCTCCCCCTCTACCCTCTGCTGCCTCCCTTCCCTTTTTGCTTTCTTCTCTTTTTAATTTTTTTTTTCTGATTTTTTTTTCTTTAATTTTCACCCCTTATTTCAAGCCATCATGTTAACCCCACTTAGACTCCTCTTATTACTGAAATTCCTCTTCCTACTTCCTCCGGAGCATTAATTTTGTTTTCCTCTTGGCCCTTCCTGGAGGGTTGATGTGGGAGTACCACACACTGACAGAGAAGAGGACACTTCCTGCTCACTCATTCGCCAGCACAGGTTTTTTCTCAGAGCATCCATCCAGAGAGCAGATTTGGGCACCCGTTTTGCCTCTCTGGGGCAGACGGCCTCCACCTGGGTGGGGGGAGCTGGGACAGCGCCTGCGGTGCTTCGTGCTTGGAGGGCTTTTGTTTGGGATCGATCTTTTATTTTGTGCTGCCTTTGCATTTTTGTTCTGGCAAACGTAATGCCCCAGACGTGTCTAGTCTGATGCTGCTGACATGTCTCTGCTATTAAAGCTTCTGGAAAGGCCCAAAATAAACATCACCTGCCAAACTGTTATTTCTTCCTTTCTTTCTCTTTTGGTAAATATATCAACAATGTCAGCGCTGGAAAAAATCAGAGATGTCAGGGCAGGAAGAAGCAGCTGTTTGTGTCTTCTCCCTCGCTATCATAAGATGACCTTGTCACTTAAAGATCATAAAAATGTTGCTAGGCAGAAGGAATGGAAGTGTGCTGGAGGGAAATGAAGTTTGTTTTTCTCCTTTGTTTTGTTGTTGTTGTTGTTTTAAGCCTGAATTGAGAGTTGCAAACAGAGTTGAGCCCTGCAGCTGGATCTGAACTCGAATGTTCTCCCGTCCCACTGTTAGAAATGGAAAACAAACACCGCATGGCTTATTGTTTCACATTAAACTCTTGAAACTTGATTTCCACTGGAACAGGGAGAAGTTCTGCAAAAATGATCCCCGTTTTCTGTTACAGGGTATGTGTTGCACTGGACTGACACCTCTCTTCTAGGATTAAGGTATTTTTCCGTACCTGACAGACAAAACAGGTGCCTTGATGAGTGGTGTCTCATCAAATTAAAGGAGCTGCATTGCCATTAGTGCCCAGAAGTCACGAGATCCAGTGTAAAATCCCACAATTTGGAAAGAAGAGCTACTCTGCTCGTGGGCTGCTTTGGTGGAAGGGATAAGGCAGGGTTACACGTTTTTCCTTCCCTTTTCAAGGCTTCAGATGCATCCTTTTTATGCAGCTCCTTCTCTGTGTCACTTCTTGCATGTCACTTAGTGTCAGCTGGGCCTTTAATCTGCCTGGAATGAAATATGAGAAAGCCAAAGAGACCAAGAAGCTGCTAGGAAAGTAGGGAAAAATGTGAGCAAAACCACGGCAATCGGGGTTTTATTGACGAGTGTTTCTTGCCCCTTCCTCCCCTTAGCATTCTTGCAGGCTGATGTCTGACAGTAATAGCTGGTTGAATGGGTATTAGCTTTTCTAACCTTTTTAGTCCAAATTGCCTTCTTTCTTCAACGTGTGCTGGAATGAGACCCTGCATATTTCATCTCAGGGTCTGAAAAAGAAACTCAAAATGCCAAGTGCAGGACACAGTTTTGCTGCTGGTATGAAATGTGCTGAAATACGTGAAGGAAAGATTTTTCTGCTTATTTTTAGGAGCGCTGTTTTTTTCCAAATTGCGTGGAGCACTGATACAACTTAATATTTCAGATTTTGTCCGAGAGTTTCTCATTTTGTTTTCTGTTGGTTTTCCCCAGCTGGCGCTGTCAATTTGCCCTCACGTTTTTTTTGTGCTGGGTAGGCAAATGGACGGCTGTTTGTCCATCCCCTGTCTAGGGAACTGCTAATGTGCAAGGAGGCAGCAGCANTGCAGGACACAGTTTTGCTGCTGGTATGAAATGTGCTGAAATGTGCAAGGAGGCAGCAGCACTGCTGGGGTTAGGGTGCTGGCAGGGGGTTTCCCCTGTGTTCCACTTTCACCTGTTACACTGTGGTGCCTGGATCTTTGATGATATCCCTGAACACAGCACACCTCAGGAGATATTAAAGCTGGTGTTAGCAGCCTGAACAGCTGGGCTTCTAACCCAAGTTTTCAAATATTGGTTTTGAAGCCGGAGCTGCGTGTTTTCACCTCTGGGTTTTGCATTCAGAATGGGGGCTCTGAGTTCTTGCTGCCTTGAAAGCATGGGAGAGAGGTGACTACTTGGCCATTCAGAGCAAACACTGCCTCACAGACAGGGGAAAAAAAAAAAAGAAAACACAGCCTGGCTACCTGTGATGTCCCCGCCAAGGCACCTGCCACCAGCAGCGTGGCTGAGGACAACAAAGCCGGCCTTTCTGCTAATGAAGTTATTTTTCTCTATGTGTGATAGAACTAGTCGCTTGCTGTGATAACTGCCTTCTTTCAACAGGAAAACATGGAAATGTCCCAGCCCTCTGGATTATCTGTTATCCAGCAAAAGAGCCTGATGAGCAAGCGTATCAGCTCTTATTAATCTTTCCATAAAATTAAAGAAATCACGGAGCTTAAGGCAGTGACTAATGAATCAATTTTAATTTATGGGCTCAAATAAAATCCTCATTAAGCCTGACAAACTATAGCCTCAGGTAAACACAAAGCTTCTCTGCTGCAGAGCTAAAGGAGCTCTGCGCTGGATGCTGCAGCTCCTGCCAGGAGAGCAGCAGGGTCAGAGGTCCCCTGTCACGTCGCAGGAGGCGCAGCGTGGAGAAGCAGATGCAGTGGTCCAGCCCTTAGGAGACCTCCTTCTGGCATGAGAAAGGATGAAAATCCAAGACTAATTATGTTACTTTCTCTCTCCTGTTTGTTTAAAACAAAAAACAAAAACAAAAAAAAAAGAGTGGAGGAATTCTCTCCATAGAATCATCTATAACCAATGCATGTGTGTTGGCTGCTTGTGAAAAATTGCTGTTTTGTTTTCTAGACTGCGTGTTTGGTGAACGGTTCGTTTTCCTCGCAGTGCTGCTGTTTCCAGGCTTGGCTTTGCACTAAACAGCATTATTCAAGATGACTGTTTTTTGTGGGAACAGTTTATAAATACTTTGTTACAGCTGTTTATACCCGCCTTAAAATATACAGTGATTCCTTTTGCCACAAGTGTTGCTTTAGTTTTTGCATTTCGTTTGACTGACACGGGTATTGGAGGTTAGCTGGGCTCAGCGTGGTGGTGTTTGGGGTTTCAGGAGCCAGAGGACCACACACCCATGCTCATTTTTTGTAAATCTGCCTCTCAGCTTGCTTGTACGGAAATGCCTCCTGGTGCTGTAAGAACTGCTTGGAGGGGAAGGGGTTGTGCCACCACATCTCTCCACTTTTGAAAAGCCTGCCTCTTTACTGTCACTTCTGAAATCAAAGCGCATTGTGTGCACAGGCAAAGAGTTATCCTACGGGTTTGGATTAGCTGGAATTTAGTTAGCGTGCGGGGAAATGGCAGGCCGAAGAGCAGCGGCAATAAGCTGCTGCAGGCATACGTGTTTGCCATCAGCCTACGCGTGCTGCCCAGGGGATATGCCCGAGCTGATGCTCAAGTCCCAGCTTCTGCACCTTCCCTCCTGTTGAAGCTGTGCCAGACTGTTTTATGACTGTATTTGTCTCTTTTTTTTTTGCCTTTCAGATGCAGTAATCGGACCCAATGTGCAGTGGTGGCTGGCCCTGATGTGTTTCCAGACCCTTGCCCTGGGACATACAAGTACCTGGAAGTTCAATACGAATGTGTCCCTTACAGTATGTATCTTGCTATATTTGCATTTGTTTCTCTAACAGATAATTGATTTATTGTGGAGAATGGGCCAGCCTTGAGCTTGTCTCTTGTTGCCTGAGGGCAAACGAACGCTCGATGACAAACTACGTGCATCACATGAGACAGAGCTGATAAGATATGAAAAATTGTCTTCCGTGCAAGGTTTGTGCTTAGGTTAAAGCTATCCTAATGATACCCCAGGTTTGCCTCCTTGTGCAGTGTTACAGTTACACGTCACCTTTTGGGAAACACTTGTAAAGCCCCATTGGTGAGAGCATCTGTGAGAGTGAAGCATTATTGTTAGCTGGTACCTTCTCTTTCCAGAATTTTGTGCTTATACTTGAATGGCAGTGCACTTTGGACTGACCTATGTGATTTTATTTGATGACGTTTGATAAGTGCCTTAAGTACAGCATTGTGTCATCAAGGAGATGGAAAGCTGTTCTTTTGGGAAATGCGGTGTTTGATGGTAGAAACTACTCACTTGTAAGCCTGCAAAGATACGAAGACAAACAGCGCTGTGCGTGGGGAGGGCGAGTGGGGGATAGGCTCCTGCTTATCACAGCAGCTTGTATTTCCGTATGATTTGCAAGAGAATGCTGTTCCCTCCTGAGGCTAGGCTGGTAAAGCAAAGGCCATTGCCTAGCACCCCCCTGTAGCCTTTGTTGCATATGAACAAAGATCGGTGGTGCCTGGAGAGGAAGGTAATATGAGGGTATTGCACCCCGAGGGGTGAGCCAGCCTTGTGAACAAGATGTAAAATACCTCTTGTGAGAGGTGGCTCATCTCCCGCGTTTGTTGCTCTGCACCCTTTCGTTGGCCACAGTTTGGATGTGTGACTGCAGGCCTTGTGGTCCTGCCAGTGCTGGGACAGCCCTTCCTCAGCCGCTGGCCTTGGCTCTGTGGCTCCGAGCACCCCAATAAGCAGCAGCACCGGCCATGTGCCCATCTCCTAAAGAAAGCACAGCAGCTGCGTAGCAAAGGAATTAATATTTCAGCAGGCACTTAAATTTGCGTGCGGTTCCAGCTCGCTCCGTCAGGTTGGATGCTTTACTCCTTCAGGTTTCACATCACTGCTCGTAGAGGGTGCGATGCAGTTTAGCCAAGTGCTGGCTCCGTGGCAGAGGGCAGCCTGTGTGTTCAGGTGCCATCCGTAGCAGACGTGGATCATTTTCAAGAGGGAAACATACCCTTTTCCTCTCAGGAGGGGAACACCTCCTCTGCTACCTTCAGTAGCTCATATATTTTCAGACACCCTTTGTATTACCCTCCCCACAGCATCCCTGTGTGCTCCCTAGGGATGCCCCTGACAAGGAGAGGTTCGTGAGGCTGCAGCTACTCGCAGCATGTGGGGAAGGCAAGAGGTGGCTACAGAGGCAGTCACACCCTCTCCTCGTCTTCCTGGTCCTGCAGTAAGTTTATGTGATGGCAGACGCTGCCTCCAGAAATGGACAGTCACTGCAGGAACCTCTGGGTGGTTTTTTGTTGCCCTCTGATAACTAAAATTAGGTGGCCAGCAGGTAAAAGATGGCCTGATTTGGTAGGCTTCAGTGGCAAGACTCCAGTCTTCCGAGACCATTGCTGGTAGGAGAGCTGCTGAGCCCGTTGTCATTGCAGGCAGCCAGATATTCAAGTAATAGTCCGATAAATCCAAACCAACATGCTGGTTTTGCCTGTGCAGGTATAGCCTTTGTGTGCACTTTGCAGCAGCCCAAGCCACCTGTATCTCAGTGCTCCTACGTGCATCTCGGAACTGGCAGAAGAGCACACCTCAGGCCGATGAGCTCCTTCCCTCGGTCTCTGGAGCACGCGTGCCATCTGCTGTCGTGACATTATTTAAAAGTTAGAGGCCGTAGCGTTGCACTGGGTGGGTCACGCCTGAAGTCACACCAGGGAGATTTCCAGTCTGTGAGCAGTTGTCTCCTGCTGGCTTTGGCTGAAGCTGGGGGTTTGTCTGCACTCGAATTCTATTTCGGTTTGGAAAAAGGTGCGAGTTTGAAGTGCAGAGGTGTTTGGGAGTGTTTTATCTGTTCATTTTCCCCTGTAGATAACCACTCAGGCTGCCATTGATCCATTGTGCTGTTGGGCGGGGAATTTGGCCACCTAGGTCAATCCTACCTTCAGTCTCCTGGATTCTAGATTTTGGAGATGAACAGAAAAATCTTGTCCTCCAAAATCCAGCTGTTTTGATAAAGAATAAGAAAGCGCGCAGTAGGTTTTGAGGCATAGAGCAGGTCAAAGTGGAAAAAAAAGACAGGAGCTCCTTGGGGACAAGCCTGTTGCTGGTGATGGAAAGGACTGCGGCAGCAGGAGGGACGAGAGTCGTGCCCTGGGCACGGCAGCAGTTCACCTCTCCTATCTCGCTGATAACTTGCCTCTCTTCCAGGCAGCAAGCCTGCCGCCAGCTTTTAATATCGGTGAGATCTATTCCAAGGACTTTTCCCTGCAAGGGAAAAATGGTTGTGGCGTCTGAGAAAGGATGGATTGTCCTTCCCTTCCATTCCTCTGGGTAAACAGGCTAATAAATGTTATGAGGGGATCAAATTTCTTCGGTGCTTACAGACATTTTCCCAGTTTTTTGGTGCTAACAAGGGGAAGGGCGCTTGGAGCATTGTTCATTTCTTCTTTTCTGAAGATTTTTTTTTTTTTTTTTTACGTGGAAGCTGAAATCACATTTCCCAATTGCTGTATTGATAGAAGGAAAGGTCATTTCTTTGCTAGAAATATTCCTTTTATTGCTGACAGAAGGGTAGATGGGCTCACATATCAATAAAAGTGAGGGATGGTGTGATGTGGGAACAGAATTCAATAAAGTTTTATTGTATCACAAGTGGACTGAAGTGCATTTAAAAACATTAAATGAGGGCTCACAATATCTGCTCTGCTGGACCTTGGGGCCGGTGAATAGACAGATAATTGAATAATGACATTTTTAAGAGAACGCAAGCACTGGAGAGCAAACTGATGTTTTCATTGCTGCAAGATTGCTGGTGGAAAGCGAGGGGGGAGAAAATTACAATCTGAAAACAATTTAATGAGACCACTTTTTCCAAGAATGTGGTTCTTAATTATTTCTGGAGTGCTGTAAGACCCGTATGCAGCCTCCAGGCTTTCCCTGTGTGCGTTTTATTGACACCTTGGTCGAGAAGCAATGTTTGCCCACTGAGAGCAGTGCCTTGGTTTGTTAAACAAATGGGCCTGTGGCTTCCCCAGTTTGCTTTTGCTCTGTTTGGTTGTTTTTTTTTTTTTTTTTCTTTTCCCAAGAGAACCTCCACCAGAGCCTGCTGGAGGGAGTGCCAAAGGGTGAAGCACAGCTGAGGGCACTTCTGTCAGTAAAGAGTGGGTTCCCCCTCTGAAGCCAGGCATATTTTCTTTTAGTGAGTTCAATAAATGATTTGTGTGCGTGGGCTACTCACAATAATAATAATAAAAATAAGTTAACGAAGCACCCATTGTGATTATTTCCGAGCAAAGAATCTTTACTTTGTATCCTGCTGGCAAATTGCCTTTCTTCCGAGGCATACAATTTCACGGGCATTGCGGCCAAAAAACCCTTTTTTGTATTTGCTGAAATTCTCAGCTCTGCTTGTCACTTCTTTGTCCAAGGAGGCAGAAACAAAGGACCTGCTGCTTCCCCTATCAACCTGCTTTCACCGCTTCCTTGTGGGGAGAGCGCGCGCACAATGGCCGCTTGGAAAGCACCCGTAATTAAAATAACCTGATATCACAGGCTTTGGGACCCTGGAGTCTGTTTGCCTGGAGGCTGAGCTGCCTGCATGGGTGAAGGCAAGGTTTGCAGGAACTGGAGGAAAGCTAAATGCTGACAGCTGGGGAAAAAAGTGTGTGTGAGCACTTGGAAGCATGGGTACTTCTGTAAGCACTACACGGTGCCTCCGCTACTCTTAACTGGATTAGATGTGAAATGCTGCAGGGGAAGAAAGTTAGGCTCTGTTCTAGCTTGGGCTCCTTGAGCTCGTCAGCTGATCAGGGGGCGTTGTACTGCACATTTGCTGTGAAAGTTGGTAGGGACATGGTTTGATGGACACGTATTAATACCACTTAGAAAAATAGCTCTGGAGCTTACCAGCCGAACAGATTGTTAGGGGAGAGTCACTGCAGTGAGTAAGCACGCCTTTAGTCACATGCAGATTTGAGAGCCGCTTCTCTGGCCGTGCTGCTTTCAAACTGCACCCCAAATTAGTCATGGAGATGAGGTAAGCCTGAAAGCGAGGCCTGACATTCAGGCTGGACACCTTCAAGCTGCACAGCTGGTGAAGGTCTTGCACTCAAGTGCAGCAAAAATCAAAATGTTATAGGATGTAGCAGGGGAATGCTGAGTTTCACCACAAGTAGGAGGATGCCCTGCTCCTCTGTACAATCCTTTTGTCAGTCCTGCTACCAGAACTGGATTGCTTCCAGGCTTTTCATTTTTCTGTCCAAAGAAAAATGCTCGTTTGCAGCATTACCAAATGGCTTTTCTAGCTCAGGGCTGACCCACCCCGCTCCATGATGAGCTCCGAGAGGGGCAGCCCGCAGCAGGCTCTGCAGCATGTGGGGCCGCGTGCCGGCCGCCTTCCACACCCACGGTCCCAATGCAGCCTTCAGGCAAGAAAAGTGGCTTTTTGCTTGGTTATTTTTGAGGGAAATTCAGAGCTGCTTTTTCTGTTTGTTTGGAAAATGCTGAGGGTCTTACTGTGAAAGTTTGAGTATCCTAGTGGCAGATGTAATTAAGAAGAAATTAGGTTTTCCCTTTCCAATTAATACTTAAGTAGGTGTAAAGTGAAATGGATACCAGTGACAAGTTTGCAGGAGTGAAATTCACAAGCACACTGAAGGGAGCCGGGGGAGCATGGAAAGCATGACGGGGGCTGAATGTTGCTTACGTTGTTTAGCAAACACACCTGGGAGAAGGTTTCTTTATTTCTCTGGAGAATGTGAAGAGGTTTCGTGGTGGAGGAAGCGAAAGTGTGTCCGCGTCCGTATCCCCACCATCACCTCATGCTCACACGGTCTGCATTGCAGAGGCCCACGCCTGAAATGAGTCAAAGGCGTGACTGTGGACATGTGATGGGTGTCCCACGTTGAGTGTTTTTCTTGATGGAGGTTTCCTTTGTGGAAGCTGGCAATGGAGAGCTGTGATGAATGGTGGGATTTATCTCATTTTATGAAGGCTGTGGATCTGAGGGAGTAACTTAATTCCTAATGTGACTTCAGTGCACTATTTATTTCTTTCCAGTCTTGTCCCACAGCAGCTGAATTTTTGGTGAGAAAGTGTATACTGTAGCTCTGGGTTTAGCCATCGCAACTAAAATTTGCTTTAAATCTTTAAATCTGTTGTCTGAATGCCTTTTGCCTTTGGGTCTGAACCAGAGGTCATTAAATCACTGGGAAACTTTCTTTCAGCATCAGCAGTCTTTGGGTCAGGTTTCCAGTAACCTGAGGCTTTCTGAAGTCATTTTTTTCACAAAATTTGTCTTTGTCGCACCCATTTCCAGCATAGCGAGTACCTGATACTATCTCAGCTAATAATGGAAATTGCAACCATGCTGGGCAGAAAGAATAATGAAATTCTGGCGAATTCCTCAAGGCATTAATAATCCATGATCTCCCCCACCTGAGTGACTTACAATTTCATATCCAAATAATGGAGCGTCTTTCCAACTTTTGAAACAAATTTGTGTTTGGGTAACAAAGATGGGGAGCAAGCACAGCAGTCTGACCCCTGCAGTCCTGCTCATCTTTCTACAAATTGGAAGAAACCACTGGCTGTAGGTCATCGGCACTAACCGGTTTTTCTCATCTATTTCTGACCGGGATACCGGTAGATCTTTGCCACCAATTCGCTGTCTAAACATGACCCCACCCTTCACAATTGTCCCTGAACAGTTCTGTCGTTCTTCAGAGGAATGTATTTCTTCCCATCTTTAATAACCTATTGTCTAAATTGCGCTATTATGCCGAGCACCCTCCGGAGACACCGATATGGATTTCATACATTTTATAACCGATCTTCATGCAGATAATGTTTATATTTCCAGATTTCATTCCTATTATCCTTTCATCTCCCTCTCAATAAATACTGCAAAGGTTTCTTTCATTGGTGCAAGCAGCGTAAGGAGATTAAGACCATCCTTGCCAGGTGCCGTTATAAATCCACGAAAGAAATGAAATACATTTATTGGTTTTTGTTCTGGCCAATGGGGAGAGCAGAGTATCTGTATCCAGTGGTTAAGTTTAGGATTGAAGTTCATTTCTTCTAACGCATCAGGGAGGAGGAGGGAGGGGAAATGTTGAGTGTATTAAGGCAAATCCCTTTAGTGTGCAAAATACTGAAACGCATCTTTCCAGATCTAAAAATACAACTTTGTTGAGTTTCTTTTATATTAAAAGGGCTCCCAGGAAGAGAGCCAAATGGATCTGAATGTATTACTTTTTTACTCATTTCCTCCACTTTCCTCGCTAACAACATTTCCAGTCAACTTCTAATAACAATATAAAACCGTGGTAGTTGCATTTACCTCAAACTCTGGCAAAGGAGGCAGAAACACAGACTGCGTAGCATTTGATTTTGGTTAGCTTCTGTCTCTGTTTCCAAGAGGAATTAAATGCTAGGATTTGTGGGAGGCTAAGGCGAAGGGGCCCTCCCCAGGGCATCCTTTTGCAAAAAAAAATTAAAAAAAAAAAAAAAAAAAAAAGGCAGCTTATCCCTATAAGTTTCCTTTCCCAAACCTCACTAATAAAATAAAATAAAGAAAAGCCACCCAAACCACATGGCACGTCATTTACACGAGCTGATGGCCAGGCTGTGCAGAAATGTTGACTTGCAGATGGGCTCATGCCAGCTCCCCTGCTGGCTCTCAGAGCCAGAAGCATTTCTCAGACACTACCTAGCTTTAGGAAAAAAACTGTGCTGTTGTGGCAGGTTGCTTGAGAAGGGGATTTTGGGGTGTGTCTGGCTTTTGGGAAGAGGGGGCCAAGTAATTCAGATTAGAAGAGATTTGTTCCAATTGATTTCCCAGATGAACGTACTGCTGAGGGTCTAAACTAATCTCCTCCAAACCCTTTTTCCCTCCGTGGGTGACTTAAATATGTCTAATGTAGTTTTAAAAAACGCTCTAATCTCATTTATCTTTGATTTCTCTGTTCCGCTTTACGGGCCCACATAAAAGGATTTACATGGAGTATTTATCCCTTCCAATATCGAAAGCAAATTCCCTTCCAGACCTCAAATTTCACTGATAATCCTCAGAGATGTGTAATTTTCATTTCCCTTGCAACAGGTGACGTCTACCTGGTTCCTCTCTCCGCTGCCCTGACGGCAGTACTCAGCAGCGCCTCGTTAACCCTCCAGCTTCTTTCCCCCTCCTGCGGTCAGTGCTCTGTCACAGTGCAGCTGTTGTCCCGTCCTTCGCCGGTGAGCATGGGCTCTGCAGAGCCGGGACTAGCACCTCCCTGCGCAATCCACCCGGGTCTTTTCTTTTATCACAGCAAAAGCAGCGTCGGGCCTTGGTCCTTCTGCTTCAAAAATTCATGATTGCCTATTCGTCAATTTGAGCGAAGGCTTGCGGGACCACACAGACACACGCACACCTGAGAAATTCAGAAACCTCGGATGTTCAGGTCTGCAAAATAATGGTTCTGCTGTACAGGACGGGAACTACTGCACTCTGTGGGATTTTGAAAATGAGCCCATTACATTTCAGTGCCCTAATGAAAGCTAAGCTCCCCTGGAAATCTGCCTTTAATGTCTGTATGTGGAACACTCCGGAGTTACTCCACTTATGTTACTATTTGAGGCAACAAAAGGGGCATTTCTGTGCCATTCTGAATGCGACCTTCACAGGCAGACCCATGTTTCTGCAGCAAAACTAAAAGGGGTGTGTGTGTGTGTGTGTGCAGACTCTGGCTTGAAAATTTGACCCCAAGGAGATGAAAATTCAGGAAACAATACGTAAGTGATGTTGGAGACTTTTTTTATTGGTAAGATTTGGCAGAAAATATTGAAATTGTAAGATAAATGGCTGATATTCTAGCCTCGCTTGCGGGAGCAGAAAGGGGTGGCTGGTGGCTCTCTGTGGTGTGAAATTACGCTGCATCTCTGCTGGTGGTCTTTTTCTTGTCGTGCACTGAAACGATTCCTGCTTTGAGCAGAATGGCGTTTGTCTCCTGATGCTGTGCTGGGTATTTATGCTCAGGTTGGCAGCACCTGGAGGAGGAAAGGCTGCTGGGCGATGCTCAGTGTACGGCTAATACAGAGGGGCCGCGTGTTTGAATGTAGCGATGAAAATGCCGCGGCAGGTGAGCAGTGCCAGCAGCTCTCACACTGCGTGCATGCACAACATGGGGCATGCGTGCAGGGAATGTCTGTAGGCTGTATAGGCACACCTGGGCTCGGGTACGGGCTGGGAGATGGGGTGCAGAGGCACGAGCTGCAATGCAGGAGGGAATTCACCCCTCAGACGCGTGTGTGAGCCACGGCTGTAGCCCTGTTGCACTGGAGCTTTTCCCTGTGTGCTTACACCGGGGCGTATGCTTACATGCATGACAAACGTCAGCCTGCGTGTTTACATTTCATGTAGGCTATACACAAATAACATAAACCTAATTTAGGGGCAGCCTTACATGCTGAGGCTGGGCTTTTGAAGAACGAACAAATCGGCCTTTGTCCATGTAAAGACACGCTCAGAAGAGTGACCACATGCCCTGCGCGCTTTAAGTGAAGTCAATAATTAAATGTGTTCCAGATGACTGTGGAGTGGGGGGGACGCAGTAATTATCATCAGGTGACAAACCTGAATGCTGGTGCTTGGAAAACAAAAAGTCAGTGTTTCAAATCCAGTCCACTGAAAACACGTCCTGGCTCAATTGTCATGTTTAAGTTAAATACGTTTTAAAACAAACAAACAATGGCCTTGATAAAGTGGAGGTTGTCCTTGAGCATGCTTTTGATGAGAGCCCACTGAGACACCTGGGAGTTTCCTGGTTGACTTGGAGGTAATTTGGATGTATGGGGTGAAATTGGGCAGCGTTAGAGTCCGCGTGGCCTTGGTTAATGAACTGGGTGAGTCTGGGGCTTCAGATTTGTGAGCTGAGAAATCTGAGCTGCAGTGATGTTAACAGGGAGAGACGTTTCCAGTGTGAAGGAAAGGCTTTCATTCTCAAAAGGGACTACTCTGTCCTCCCTTGTCCTCGCAGAGGCAAAATTAAATGGCTATCAAAGTCTCAAACCAGGCCTACGGTGTACAAGACAACCATTCAGTTTTTTACTTCATTTGAGAAAAAGAATGCTTTTTTTGTGTATCCCTGCATTTTAATAGCTCTGTTGACACAGAGTCAACCCCTGTGTCCAATCACACAAACATCTAGCAATTTGTTTATTAACCGTTGGAGGAAACAGTGCCAGGCTATTAGCCTCATTTGGTGGGGGGCAGATGCTGATGCCTTGCCATGTCTGGCTAAATCGGGCTTACAGAGCAGCACGTGTGTGCCCAGGGACAGGATGGAAAGGAACAACGAATTGCTTTGCAACGCTGCCTCGTACGCACGTTGATACTCATGTTAATGCGGGTTTTCACAGTCCAAGTCAGCCCAAATCTTATCAGTTATGAATGGCTGCAGCAGATGGTACGCATTATTGTTTTTAAGAATGAGTGATACATTTCAAATGAGAAACACATGTTGCTCAGCAGCTTTAGCTGCCACTTCTGAGGCAGGAACCAACTCCCTGACCCCTTCTTCCCCTCCGCTTGTTGGATAATATCCGATTTTAATAACCCGAAAATGGAGACCATGAAATCCAGCACGATGGAAAACTGTGAGCAAACATCGATTCTGGTGTAAGAGGATCCTGCTCTTTCTCAGTTTGGTGGGAGCTGCACCTGTCTGGGCAAGAGTGGAATTCGGATTTGCAGCACAAGTATTGTTCAGCCTGTCCCAGGGGGCCTTGGTTAGTGGACGGCCTTCGCAACTCCTTACCTGAAGTTTCAAGAAGTTGTGCAGTGCTACTGCAAGGGGCTGGCTGGTAACCAAAGAGCAGTGCATGTCACGGTGCATGTCATGATGACATTGCTGAGCGCTTTGTCAGGTGCCTGGCTTTGCAGAAAATTCTGCGTTTTCCTTCAGTGAGGCGATTTTGCTCTCAGTCTGCATCTGTTGCATAGCTTTGCTTTAAAAATAAAATGATTTCTCTAAAGACAGCACGTGGAAGATTGTTATGGGATAGGATCGTGAGTGTTGGAGAGCAACCCAGGTGACAGCAATGCTGCAACTCATTTGCATTCAGGTGATTGCAGCTCAGCAGTCATCAGAAGCTGGACGAACATCTTGGAGGCAACATTCCCTGAGCATGTGCCTTTTTTACTACTGACACAGGTATCTGTGCACATGCCTTATCTGGAAACAAATAAACTGTGTAAGCATTTGTGGGATCAGTGCTTAATTTGGTGGATAACAGACTGTTAAAAGCCTTCAACATTTCTGCAAAATATGCTGCAAAAACCTTTGCTGGCTATGATGCGAAATAGATCATTAAGGCACACATTGCCAGAACAAATGAGCCAAAGGTATTTTGTGATAGCAGCCTTTCAAAAATAAAATCACAAGCTTTGCTTACTTTCTGATTTATAAAATTGCTACAGCGTGTTGGCTGAAAACGGGGGTAGAAAGCATGTGCGTTTTTCCTCTGGCTTTTTAAAATTCATACAACATTCATAATACAGCAAAATATTCATTTCTGCATCTTTAAACCAATCATATTAGTTATTCCCCCGCTGAATTTAGTGCTTATTCAAATGCGCTCTCTACTCTCCTTGAAAAGAAATTCTGGCTCAATTTCTTTAGCGCAGAGCCCTTCCTTAGTGCCTAGATAACACAGTGTTATCTTATTCTGTAATGCTTCACCATACAAAGCAATCTAAAACCCAAGGAAGCATGCCAAGAGACACTGGGCAGAAAGCCCTTATATAAAGTTTGAACTTCTTTCCCTTAACAGTGCAGCATTTACACAGCTCTCTCTTCAGGCAAAGAAAATAAATAAATCAAAAGAAAGCTGTGAAGTTAACCAGGAAGTTTCTTAAGTGCTGCGTTTGGTATTTATTTTAATTGGAAAAAAATCCATTTTATTTCACTTTTATCAGTCAAAATCGGAGGAATTCCGCAGTGCTCTTTGCTAACCATGGGCAACCCCCCTGCATCGTGCTGTCGGTCAGATCCGGATGTCGAGGGTCTCCAGTGGCAATGTTTAGTCCTTTTGTAGGGGGATCTGATGCTCTGTGGGTCTTCGTCATCCTCTGCGGGAGCGTGACGGGAGCTGTGCAAGGCCTAAGGGGTTTGTGTTCCCTGGGCTCCACGGTGAGAAGAGGCAGACGTGGGTACGGGTGCCCACCCTGGCAAGAGTACAGCAGCCTGCATCTCCTGCCACCGCCCCAGCCTGGCTGCTGGAGGCAGCACCAGACACGCGCGCTTCCTTCTCCTTCCTTCCCCCTCGTGGTCACCCTCCCTGCCGCGCTCTCCGTCCAGCACCGAGCTCCTCCCTTCAACATGAAGCCAGGTAGCTGCACCGTGCGGTTTGCAGGCACCGTAAATCTCAGCAGGCTGCCGGGCTCATCGCGGAGCAGGGGGTGTCAGAAGGAGCCCCAGGTCGCCAAGAGTTGCTGGTTTCCTTACGACAGCGAAGTCCAGGGAAACTGAGCGTAGGAATGCCATTAAACGGCGTGGAGTTGCAAGCTATCTGCAGAGAGATTATTTATCACTCTCCTTTCTCTCTGCCTGAATTCAGGGAGGTTTTACTGAAGACTCACCCTTCCTCTCCCCCTCCTGTGCTCTTCCCACTTCATTTCTCGGATTCTCGCTTTCTCTGCCATAAATACACCTGCACGGCTGCGGCTGTGGCTTTACAGGCTTCAGGCTCTAAATCCAGATGCCGTTCCTCTCAGCTGACCTTGCCTTTCAGGAGCACAGGGTCTCCTGGAAGACCAGCTAGGCTGCAGGAGGACATCAGGCTGTAGAGCACTGGATTTACTATTAATCGCTCAACTCAGCCTTTTGTTTTTAATAACTGTTTCTCATCCTGCCAGCAGAGAGTCCTGAAAGTCTGTTCAGCCCCAGGAATGCAGAATTAGCCTAACTTCGTGCTCCCATGGCTTTTGCGGTATCAACGGTGTGTTTTACTCTGGGCAATCAATGGGGTCAAGAGGTGAGGGTTTGTCTGGTTTATATCACTGTTTGCCTGCAGTCAAATAGGTAGCCAATTAAATTTTCCAATATTGAACAAGAATAGAGTGGTAGTGTCAGCTCTTCTACAAATGGGTATTAAATTACGTGATGTAAAAGCGGCTGCAGATGATTCACAGCAATAATATGACCCAGTTACGTGTTTATTGCGTTCAGGAGACAGTTGTGAGGTTGATTTTGTTGCCAGCTGCGTGGTAGTTAATGATCAGAAGGAAAGCCTCAAACCAAGAACAACTTCTGTTCTAAATACAGCCCACTGTCCTGGAGTTCAGAAGTTCCCAGAATCAGTTCTGTGTGTGTAAGGATCTAAAAGCAAGGAGGAATATGCTTTACTGAAGAGTAACGGGATACATCCATCATAAAACTGTTCTTAACCTACAAAGAAAAATCCCGTGCAGAAGTGATGGACTGGCTTCTAAATGCACGTAATTGTGCTGACCTGCAGCTGTATGTCTCCTGATTAGCACTGGCAGCAAACGAATGCCCTGATACAATTCTGAAACCCATGAAATTAGCAGCAGAAGCCCAAATAATTCCTTCCTCTTCAGACTGACATTTTTACTGCAACCGTCATTTTCAAAAACATCCGGCAAGCTCTTTGCCCCTGTGGTCTGTCCAGTATCACCGTTTTTAAAATTCATTTCTGGAAACAACTGTGCCTATGATAAACATCAGTTTGAAAAATTAATTTACTGTATAAAGAATTTGGGCCACATTTTTTTTCATAACACAAAATAAGCCAATTAGAGACTCTTTTTCACAGCCTGCAGGTTTTCTTTTCAGCAAAATAGTAGGAATTGTTTTAGGTCTATAAAGGCATAGACATTAAAGCTCTGAAGAATGTTGTGCTACAGAAAAAATTGAATTGGAGATACCTAAGAGAAAATTAATGTTAGTTTTTTTCCGTTTGATTTTAGGTTTTATTATGTGCAAAACTAAATGTGCAAATATCTCTTGCTCTAAAACACATTTTACTTGAAAAGCCAGAATTCCATTCACATGTTAATTAAAACCTAGCAGCATCCCCATGTCTCTTTGCATCCAGTCCTGCAGCAGAGACATTTCTGTGGTGGTACATGGCAGCTCTGTGAAAACCCATGGCAGAGCAGGTGGCTCTGTGGATAGGAAGCAAAGAGAGCTCTAGCTTTACTTGTTTGCCTTTGTAGTTGGAAAAGATTGTGTGATGTGGACCTGCATTTTGGACTGGTGGATGCTCCCGTTGCGCCTCTGGGGCAGGCCCACAAAGCCATTTTAGTTCCTCACTAGTCCAGCGCCTAGTGGAGGAGGCGTTCCGAAACACAATTGCTCTGTTGTGTGTGCCCGCAGCATGCAACGTAACTGAGAGCTCCGAATGTTTTGCCACAGGCGCACGGAAGTTGTATTTTTTAAAACTGGTTGTGTCTCCGTAAAGTTTAGTCTCTAAGAGAGTATTACGCAGCCCTGCTTGATGGCTGTCCCCCTAAAGGTGCCTTGGTGCTCTGCAGTGGGCATTTTGGACTGCCTGAGCTATTCCTGGCTGCTCAAGCAGCTGAGTGACTGTAAAAGGATGAGGGAGAAAAATAGCAGGCTTGGCAGGTGAACACTGCAAGTGAAATAATAGAAGAAATACTATCCTCAGTCATCGTTATTTGAATTTTTGGACACTCTTTCTCTTTTTATCCAGAAGAACAAATTCTGGATATGTTGCTGATGGAGCAACATTTAAAAATCTTGTGTCTAGTTACTTGGGGTGGAACATTACCAGAGGTATTGATGTTAAGATTTCATTGTCTCTTAAGCAGATTGACCAAATACAATACTAAGAACCCCGTCAGTTGCAGGTCTGTGCATCCTTGACAGCAGTGTAGAGAACTGGAATTGCACCAGCTGAAAGACGTGGAATTAGAGTGACCAAACATGAAATGATTGCTGTTTGTCTGCGTCCCGTCATTTCTTCTACTTCCTTCTGGGCTCTTTGTAAACCATTGAAGTTGCCAATGTTGATGTGAACAAAACACCAGTTCCTCCATCTCTCATTGATGCCTGCTCCTCAGAAATGGAACTATTACTAGCACAGGAGTATTCCTGCAGAGCCAAAATTATGGCTTGTTCTTTCTGCTCTCCTAGCTTCTAGTGGCAGAACGGGGCTGCCAAATGCCAGCTGGTTGAAGTGTGCTTCCAGGGATGCCCTGGCTTGCCACGGAGCATCCTGGAGGGAAGGAAGGCTGCCTGTGATGATGGAGATCGTTTGGACCAATTGCATCTAGGTGTTTCAGAAAGGTGCCCTGAAACTGCAGGGCAATAGTTTGTGGTGGTGCTGTTGGTGGTTTTAAAACCATTTTTTTAAAAAGAATTTTGAAGCACTTCTAAATCACTTTTTTTTGAAAAAAAAAAAAAAAAAAAAAGAATTTTTCTTTCTCTTTTCCTTCCAAATGTGCACTGAAAACTGCTGAATGGCGATTTTCCTATTCTGTGTGGAAAGTGTTCTGTACAAGAGACCTCATGTGTAACAGTGTTGAAAATCTAATCAGGAATGCTTCATGGAGCTGCAAAATCGTTGCTGGCTAAAACATTTTAAAAGAGAAGTGAAGCTGTAATTGCCAGAGAAGGTCACAATTGTAAACACTGTGTCGGCTGGGTGTGACTTGCAGGAATCATGATGGTCCAGAAGGAAATCCAGCTCTGCCCTAACCTGTTGGCTCCTATTTTCCGTTCCAGTTTTCCGCTTGTGAAACACAGTCATTACGTGGCTAAAGGTTGGAAGGCAGAGCAGAAATTCTGATTACAAGCTCAGCACTCTGCGTGCTCCAGTCCCTGGCGTGGTGATATTGTGTACAGCAGTGCCGTTTTCTGCTACTGACTCTCTGAGCAGGAGCCTTCCCTGACCTGCTCTATAAATAAAGTCCGTGTTGCATGCAAAGCCCAAAGTCCCCTTTAGATTTATTAACAAAGAAAGTAACAAAAAAATAAAAAACAGCACGCTGAGCTGCTTCCAGGGCTCCTCCCCAAGGATCGCACTGCTCAGAGCTGAGGTCCTCTGAACACCAAGGGCTCTCCATTTATCTTTGGAGTGAGCAAGATGTGCTTTGCAGAGCCACTTAACCCTTTTTGTGGGAAGAACTATGCATCATACTGTGGGTTTTTTTTCTTTCTTGGGGGGGGAGATGTTTCCTTTATTCTCTGTTCTCACAGCGTGTTGGACGAGTTTCCAAAGGGGCCATTGCTCCAACCCCGCGTTGTTTTCCTGCGTTCGGAGCCCATTGAGCAACATTCCCTTTCGTATCCCCAGCTGCCTCTCGAGTCTTCTTCTCAGTGCATCACCACCAGTGCCCATGCTGGTAGTATCCCAGCGGCCGTCCCTGCTGGAGATGAAGGCTGTCACCTTGTTGCCCATCCCTCCTCCCGGGATGGCTACCGCCAGCAGGTTGATGCGCAGACAGCTGCCCCAACGGCGGGGTGCCGGGGGGGAGCTACTTCTGAGTCTCTGCCAAGCATTGTGGAGGCTTGAAGTGTGTCCAGAAGGCAATTGGCACTTTGTCCGGAGCACAGGCCATGGCCCCTCCTCTTGGGAGCTGACTTGTGCAAAAGGGGAGCAGCTGTGTTGTGCACCAGCTTTAATCTCCTGGTGGTTTTCCAAAGCGCAGCCTATTCTGGGAGTTTAACCTTGTAGTAGCTGAGGCCAGGCCTAGCTCTCAGAGGAAGATAAACAGGCTTCCAACAAGCTGAGGAAGACAGAGGAGCGTTCCCTACAGGCTCTTCTTCCTCCTGTTACTCAAAGGATCCAGCCTGCAGAGCTGAACGGCTGTCACTGGGAAGCGCGTGGGCAATTGGCAAGCTGAAAACGATGCTATAAGGTAATAAACGTTTTCAGTGCCTTAAAACAGATTCCCCCATGCACAGACAGTCACCCTCCAGTCTCACCTGGGCTTTGGTGATGGCAGTCAGCAGGCATCCGGGCAGGTCTCAAGAGAGAAGATGGCTCTGAGTTCATGGAAATACATCAGGCCTGAACGACTGCATCCAAAACTGACCAGTCCATCCTCTCCCCCAAGGAAAAGTGATCCACGAGAGTTCACAGCATGCAGGACTAGAGGAACAGAAAAATCATCCTGCATACATGCTTGGTACCTCTATGAAGAAATTTAGCTTGCTGTGATCCCCCAGCCACCCTTAAAAAACACCCTGCCAATCTGCATATAGCACGCTGGAAGGGTGCCAGTAGTTTGCATTTGCTGTCGTCATCTCTTGAGGAAGGCTTCCGTGGTCACTCCTTACCCTTGCAGGGTTTCTTATTTGATTTTTGACTGTGGCTAAAGCCCTGGAATCCAGGTATGGCACCATTTCCTAGCTCTGCTGCGGCTTCCTTGGGTGACCTTCGGCAAAGCAGGAAATATTTTCCTGCCGCTGTTCCCAAATGGGAATCTTAATCAATCTTTAATTAGCCCTGACTATTTTGTTTGTTTAGTTTGCAAGCTGTTAGGAGAGCAGTCTTTTCTCACATTAGAAGTAGACCACTGCTATTTCTGCTCTGGCCCTGGGGTATTACTAGAGGATAAGAACCATCAAAAACAACAGTCCGTTTCCTTGCCTGTTATCTTTGGAGTGGTGGCACTCACAGCCACGGTGGAAGTCACCAGCTTGTTGTTCAACAGTTTGGAATTTTTTACTCCCAGCATGCATAACAAGAATGTTTGGAGAAGCAATTTTGCAACATAGAAACATCTGTGAGGCTTGCATTTAAAATAGGATTAAGAGGATCTAAACATGGTACATCCATGAAATAGCCATCTTTCTTCACAGCAAAACCCAATGTTTCAGGGATTTTTACTTTTCATATTGTTTTCCTAACTTTTACCAAGTGAAAACAAAATGCCTGTTATCTTCAAAAGCCTTTGCTTAAGAAAATCAGCATGACAAGCTCAGAATATGTATATAGTTTTACTACCAGTGTTTTTCTCCTGTGCACATAAGTCATGAAGCTACTTTTTCATCCCTTTTCTTTGTTCTTTTTGTCTGGTACATTCTCTCTGTATTTGGTTGTGATGCAGTCAGAGACAGACGGAAATGTAAGTAGTAAGGGAAGTTTTCTGAGAACAAGTTAAAAAAGTGGCATGCAGCTGTGGAAGTAAATTACTAAATATCTATTTAGGTATGTGTTTTTTTAACTTACACATAGTTCTCTCACAGCCGCCACACCCCCTCAAAAAGAGAGAGACAGAGTAAGAGGAGACTGTAATGCGCTCATGCTGACTCCCCTTGTGATTCAGGGAGGAATGATGCATGTTTAGCAAATGGGGGTTGACTGTGGGACAGCCAGACCTCTGAAGAGCTCCGAGGTGCTGGACCTGTCATCTCAGCTTTTCACTGAACGTGCTTGTGTGTTTGCTTCCTTACCTGTAAAACGGGGATGGTGCTTCGGTGCAGAATGGAGGGAGCAGCTGTATACCATCTACTCTTCGCACTGAACGTGGCATTCTAGTCCAGTCCAGAAGCCATCAGTTGAAGGCGTGTATTTTGCAAACACACGAAAAATGTCAGAGAGGTCTTCTGGAAGAGCTGGAGGCCAGCAAAGCAGGCTGTTTCCAGTTTGCCTTTCTTGCCTGTAGGCCATGACGAGAGTGATGCCGCAGCCTTGCCCAGAAGATTCCCTAGGGCTTAAAAACAGAGGCATCTGCTGGGGTTATGAACTGCTGAACGGCTTGGCTTGGCGGCGGGGGTTCCTGTAAGTTGATCAGCTCTGTCTTTACCTATACATCTCGCAGCTGTTGTGGGGAACGCTGTGTTTGCTGCACAGCTGTGGGGGCGAGAGATATGTTGGCTGGGAGAGATGGATGTGTGGCCATGTGAGCACAGCACAAGAAAGGTTGAGTTTGTTCAGGCTTTTCTGGATGTGCCTTCCCGCAAGAGGAATTTGGGGATTTTTGTGGGAATAGGGGTGTCTTTTCTTTGTTCTAATGCACCCTGCAATGCAGTGTGAAGTGACTGAGGAGGCCTAAAGAAGCATATTTGTGCCCATTTTATATTCCTTTCCAGAGGTGCATTTCAAGGGCAAGTGTTCTACTGGCCGAAATCATAAATAATGAGAAAGAGCCTAGACTGTGAGCTGTTCCTGAGCATGCACCAATGATGGGCTCCTTTGCTGGGAGCCTGTCCTGGGGTCATCGAAAACGCAGCGCTTTGTGTTGCTGACCTGTGTGCCAAAGGGCAGGGTGGCTCTGCTGCCTCTTCCTCCTCCTCCTGCGTCAGCTGCGTCTCCCAGCTGCCTGTTGAATGCAACTAGCATTCACCTTCCTGTTTCCCTTCCCCTGCTTTGGAGTTTGACACCAGAACAGGCGGTGCCA
This sequence comes from Alectura lathami, assembly GCA_013399715.1. Classification (NCBI taxonomy): domain Eukaryota; kingdom Metazoa; phylum Chordata; class Aves; order Galliformes; family Megapodiidae; genus Alectura; species Alectura lathami. The sequence goes on along the minus strand of VXAV01000600.1, from coordinate 197,531 downwards.
GCTGCCGAGAGCCCCCTCCCTGCCTCCTGTCACCCCCTCCTTTTGGTTTTAGAGAAGGGCAGTCTCTCAGCCTTTCTAGTACACATCCACCTTCATCCTTTCTCAGTGTCTCAGGTCATGCAATCTGGTATTATTAAGAGTCTTTGAGCTTCCAGCTCACAAGGTGAAAATCTCCTAGATCAGACACTGAAGGAGAAGTGCTGACACGTATTTTCTGTGCTGTCCTGTGGACTCCCCAAAGCTGACGTGTTTGACTTTGTTGGCCAATGCAAAGTGTGCCTGCTCTGTTAACTGCACAGACAGTGCGGGCTGCCTGATGGCTTTAGGGGGACTGTACCTAGTCTGCACTGTCCGAGTATTTTGTGTATGTTCAGTTGCAAAGACATATGAGGAGCAGCTGAGCTGCCCTGGTGTGTTGGGCCCAGAGCAGAGGAGGCTGAGGGGAGGCCTCATGGCGGCCTGCAGCTCCCTCCCAGGGCAGCGGAGGGGCAGGCGCTGAGCTCTGCTCTCTGGGGACAGCGACAGGGCCCGAGGGCACAGCAGGGAGCTGGGTCAGGGGAGGGTCAGGCTGGGGGCTGGGAGAAGATTCTGCACCAGGGGTGGTGGGCATGGCACAGGCTCCCCAGGGCAGCGGGCACAGCTCCGAGCTAACGGAGCTCAAGGAGCGTTTGACACCGCTCTCAGACACAGGGGTTGGGTTTGGGGTGATCCTGTGTGGGGACAGGGGTTGGCCTTGGTGATCCCTGTGGGTCCTTTCCAACTTGGGATATTCTATGATTCTGTTCTATAAGGATCTGGAGAATACACAGAGTGCAGAGGACAGTGTTGAAACTGGTGTATTTCTGAACATTAGTATTGAACCAAGTTACGGGCCGTTGTCTGTCTGAAACTGCTGAGTACCTGCTTTCTGAAAATCAGAGTCCGTTAGAAAGTATTTAAAAATGAGTTGGATTTCTGTTGATATAGGTGAATGCCTCTAAAGCCAAGGAGCAGGTGCTCCACCTCAGTCAACCCAGGTACTGTTGCAGGGCCTCTTTTGATCCTTCCTTCATGTGCATTAGCTCAATGAGAACGTGGTAACACACCAACAGTTCTTAATGTTTTTATAAAAGTAGGCATTTGTGAAATATCGAGCCACATGAGCTTCTTTCTGCCAGTAGGGTGAGCTGCCCACAACCCCTCTCTCAAGGCACTGCTCTTGCCTTCAGGGTGTGATGGAGATGCACAACACCCTGGGCTTTCCTGAGCTCGTTGACACCAAGCAGTTCATTAAACCTTTGTTGGTTTCCACCTACATCTGATCTGAAGACCTGAGTTTTATAATGCACAGTAACCGCTGGGATATACATTTTTTTTAACCCCAAGTGTTGTCACATTGTTGTTTCTCTGGCCATCAGAAACTGCTGCCTCTCTCTGAGAGATGCAAAAAGCAGGCTGGGTTAGCTGTGAGCCGTGGTGGCTGCTAGTTGAGATGCTTGTTGTGGTGTGGTGTCTGGGCATGTTTCTTACCAATCTTAACGGTGATGCTTCTTAAACTGTTCCAGTTATAGCCTGGCACAGCATCTAATCACCAGCCATAGGTCACCTAATTGTGCTTGGTTTTGGTCCAACTCTTCTCAGATGCCCAGCTCCTTCCCTTCCCTCCCACCCCCAGGGTTAATTAGTAGTTTGATGGGAAGCTGCATCTTCAAAAGCCCCTCCCAGATGACTGCAAGCTATGCTTGTGCTGTTCGTGGGCTTAGGCTAGAACACGTTAGATGGGTTAGATGAGGCCACCCGCCAGCACAGAAGAGAAAGACTACAATGAAAGGAAAAGACCGAGTCCTCAGCACCATCGTATCAGCATGGCCCCAGCAACGTGCCTTTGGGAACCTCTGGCACTGTGACCATCTGATTCTTGGGTTTTTCCTCATCGAAATAGTCTAGAGGGAGATTTCAAGAGAGGGAGCATTTACCTGAAACACGCAGAGCCTTGGCGTCTGGCTGTGTCCCCTTGACCTCTCAGGGTCTCTCTTAGCCCTGTTTCCTATTTTCAGATTACTAAAAGCTGGGCTGAAAACTGAACCTCGCCCTTAATTCTTTTTCCAGTTTGAAGTTAGCAAGATAAGTAAGTGTTGTTTTACATAAAAACTAAGCCTTTGCAAAGTGGACAGATTTATTGAATTACCTCATAGCAAAATGAGTGTGTTTCATTGTCACATAATTTTTTTTTTTTTAACTCTAGCGAGAAATTTTTTAATCTATTGATGCCACAGTGAAAATACTGCATTGGCTATGAAATAGAGAGAGGGCACCACACACTGACCACTCTAATAATGTACACCAGTAAATATTGTGCAAGAGCTCAAGGCTCCTCTGTTCTGAACATATAATATATTAGAAGTTAAACTGTTGAAAAAGCCCACAGAAGACTTTTCTGAACCTTCATAAATTTGTATGCTTTAAATTAGATATAAAATAGTCTTTTTTTCATTAATGGTGAAAATGATAGGTCTTAGTGGTGCCTAATATTCAGTTCATAGCATATAGGACCAAATTTCTACTTATTCACTGCGTATATTTTATTGCTGTAATTTGTGGTTCTCCCAAGCAGAATAATATTTTTACTTTGCTGAATGTACCAGTGCAAGTTAAAGGTCTCAAATGTATTCCTTTAAAGTGACAGTTCATTCCAGCTAGGTCCCTGCTTTATATCAGCGCTTATTCATTAAAAAATAAATATAAAATATAATATCATCCCTCTTAGTCCTGGGTTCGTACAGTAGGGAGCCAAATCCTGAAACACACAAAGTGCTTTCTATTCATGCGAGGGCTTAGAGCACGCCTTGGTTGCAAGCTCCTCTCCCTTAATGCGTTTACCTGCGTGCTCCGTTGAGTCAACACGCCCAAACGCCAACCTGTCAAAGGTCTGCTTGTGCGGCAGCCTCGCCAGGGGCGGTCTGGCTGCTGCAGCCTTCCCGAGAGCACCACGGGGCCCCCGCTGGCCCCCGGCTTTGTTTCTGCTCCTTCATCAGATCTGCAAGTACGCGAGGGTTTTCTGCGCGGGTCGGTAGGTGATTAATGAGGCCTTGGCCTGGCAGCGAGACGAGTGGAACGGAGGAGAGGAAGATGCTTGTGTGCGGCAGAGTGGCTGAGCTTTGCTCAGCGGAGGGTTTAGGACACCCTGAAGTTCGGGGGAAGAGTTGCTCTTGAGCAGCACACTTAGTGTTACCTTCGAGGCTGCTCCTCTGGAGGAGACAGTCACGGCTGTCCGTCCCGCACGAACGCAGGCGTGCGCACGCCCTCTCCTGTCTCCCCAGCACATCTGGAGCGGGAGCTGGGGGAAACCCGTGGGAGCGTGGCCTTTCACCAGGGCATGATCTCCTCTAAAACATCTGCATCTCGGCTTACGTTTTGTTGACTCTCTGTGTACCGAGAGCTGCAGTATAGAAAGGAAGATGAAGTGACGACTCCTAAGCAGCATGACTTGCCTTAGCAGTTTGTACATGGGATGTGGGTGTCAGAGTAGTACAGCTCCCAGGATTGTTTCTTCAGAGTGTTTTGGGAGCCTGCCTTGATGTGCAATCCATGCCAGGACCTTAGCGAGTGTATGTGCGTGTGACCCCCTTGGGCTAATTATTTACATCTTACAATGTGGGAAGTCACATATGTGTTGCAGTGTGCGTATGTGTAATTTGGGCTAGTTGCTTACACCTAAAAATGCTAGAAGTCACGCCTTGATTCTTTTTCTGGTTCTTCTTTCTTTCTTTTTTTCTTAAAATGTTGTTAGAGTTTTCTGGGCAGATTGTAAATCCTCGTTCCAGAGAACCAACTCCCGAAGAAGTCTGACAACTCCTTTCTCTGCTCTTCGCTCACTCCCCAAAGCAGCTGTGGTAAAATCCCACCTCTGCAGCTACTTCGTAGGTGTTCCTCAGTTCAGACAGGAGAAAAGAAATGTGTTGGGTTATTGCTTGGCTTTGCAGAAATCCTTTTCTGATTTTGATGGGCATTTTACTACAGCATCCGGTTGGAGACACTTAGGAGTAAGTAGTATTGAGAGAGGCAGTTGCAGCAAAATCCGTCCTTACGGTTTTCTCCATGGCTCAGAAGAGGTGGTGTTTTACCTACCAAGCATTATTAAAGGAAACTCAGCCGTAGCAGCGGGTGTCAGCAATGTGCCTTGCAATCAAACAAGAAATATGGGAGATACTCAAAGACATGAGATAACTGCCAAGGCTTATTGCAGAGCAAAGAGCTTTTCAAAAAATGTTTTCTCTGAAGAGCATCAGATTTCACTCACTTCTCACAGCACAGACATGCCTTGGCAATCATGATTAGCTTCATTTGGGCCTGTGGAATCCATTATTTTATAGCTAGTCTCAGAGCTGGCAGTGTGACAAACAGTTTATTCTTCTTTGGAGAGAAATCTGACCAAAAGACACAGAGCTTTAATTCAGCACTCCCCCACCTACGACATTTTCCCTTCCCGCTCATTGCTTAAGGCAAGATACCTAATGTTTGCCTTGATGGTTCTGTCAGGCTCCTGACATCCCAAATTTATCTCATGCCTGGATGAGGACAAATCTTTAATGAACTTCAGGCTTTTGTTCCTTTTAAAGTCAGAGAAGGAGAGTTTACAATTAATCTGGCGAAGAAGATAAAAAAAGCTACGCAAATAGTAATTATTCTGAATTAAGCTACATTTGCCCTGTTGCCAAGTGATGTTCCAGTGCTTTTGGCACCGCAGGAGGAGGGAGAAGTGGGCTGGTTATCTGGCTCTGCTCCCCCGACCCAGTTACAGGTGGGCTGAATGACCGAGGGGAAGAAGACCTAGACCCCAACTTGCTTACAGAAGCTCCCAGGGGTTCGATTGTGCCAGGCACGATTGTTTCTCAAAAAGCTGTTTTGGTGTGGGGTTTTCAATCATGCTGTCGGTCTGTCTCTCTGTGCCCCGTTTCTGAGTTCTCCTGGGCTGAGCTGGCAGTGCCGAGCACAAGGTGCAGCATGTGTCTTGTCCTGAAGAGCTGCATTCAGCAACCCTGCAGGATAAAACCCCGCTGCCAGCAGCACTTGCTCCACCTCTGTGTGTGCAGAAACCTTCCTTGGTGGAAGGGAGCAGCATCTCGGTACTCATTTTGTGCTCACACATTTTTAGGGGGACACTAAACACTCTTGGAAAATGCTCAGCTATTTTTTTTTTTTTTTTAACCTGGAGCTGGAAGTACTGCACAGTGTTGCCTCTCTCTTTTACAAAGGAGCTGACAGCCTGAGCGAGGTTCAGCTCACGCCTCCTTGCAGGGTTCAGATCTCCATCTCTCGCTCTTCCTTTGTTGCAGAAGGCTGGTGGGTGCTCAGCACCAGGCTCGTAGTCGACAGCAGCAGCCAGCTGCTGCAAGAGCGCTGCAGAGGGTCCGCCCTGCCGTGCTTACATCCCTTTCTGGATCTGGGCTTTCACATCTTTCTTTTTTTGTTTTTTTATTGTGGGAGAATGATGTCCAGGTGGCTGGTTCTGCTGTAATTTAATGGCAGCTCACTCATCTGCTGTCATGCTGGAAACAATAAGAGGCCAAGTGCCAATGAAAGTCTGGCTGAATGACTTGTAGCTGTAATTGAATTTCACACAGGATTTGTATGGTCTTTTTTTTTTTTTTTTCTCTTGCACTAAACTCATCCTGCTGCTTTTTTTTAATTGCTGAATTTAAAAGGAAAGTCCTGGTGCACAACAAGTTGAGAGAGCTGCAGTAAGTTAAGAAGTTACTGCTTGGTTTTGTATGAGCTGGTGGCAACAGAGGGATGTGTGACCAGCCGTAGGGTCACAGCAAGGGGCTGTTTGGCTCGTTATTTTGCCTCTGATGAAAAGCAGGGGCCAATGCTCGTGGCAGTTCTCCCACCTGGCAAAAGCGGTGGCTGTGGTCCAGGCAGCAGCGTAGCCCTGACCCGCTTTGGTGAGTTATGTCACCTCTTCAGACAGCGCAGAGGGAATTAAGTGATTCACCTCTGATGAACACATTGACGAGCGCAAGCAACCTCTTTGTTTCCTGAATGCCTTATCAGGGAGGAATTGGTTTTTCAGATTGCTTTATCTCTAGAATGGCACTCCAACCATAAAATCTCATCCACAGAAGAGATTTATACACATTAAAAAATCAGATATTTCTTCTGAAGATGAACCATGAATATAACAATACTTTCTCCAGTGCATTTTTTTTTCCAGGACTCATTATACTCTAAGTGAATTATCCTTCCGTGAGCAAAAAATATTTACCTCTTGGATAATACATTTAGAAGCGCAATCACATTCAGTATCTGCTGAAGCTGATGAAGTGTCTGCTTCTTCAGGGGAGCCAGTCACTGTGACTGCCACCTGGAATAATAACAAGAGGGGAGAGTCAGAGCAAGAACAGAAATTACTCAGAGAACTTCAGGAAATCTGCATGTTGCAAGACTGCTGAGAGCCCTCTCACTGATCTCTGCTCCACCAAAGAGCGTAGGCTCTTCCAGGGCTGGGTGCGTGGCAGGGGTTTTACTGTTTATCCTCAAAACCCAGAATCCAGAGGTCTCCTTGGCTTGCTGCAAGTCTGATTCCTTTTTTTTTTTTTTTTTTTTCCCCTTAAAAAAATATTTCAAGGCATAACTTTTTGTGTGTTTTGGTACCTAAAATGAGGAAATGAAGTCATAATATTTAAGCTTCTAGAAAATCGGCCTCGAGGGGATAGTGCCATGGAAAAGCATTTGTTATTCCTTGGGTTTTTGGGAGAGTCTACATGAGGGCTAAGGCCTCCAATGCCTGTCATTCATTATACAAATGTCTGTCAGAAAGATGGCTTCTACCCAAAAAGTCCAAAATTTAATCTATAATACACAAAGTAATTTTGTAGGAAGCCGTAACATTTTTCATCTCACAGAAACCTCTGGTGGACAAGAATTAATGTACATTAGTGGTTTCCTGGGTCCTGAAGACTGTGAGTTACGCTGACGTGTGTTTTAATGTTAATAATCCTTAGTATTATTTTAGTGAACATCTATTAAATTTAGTTATTATGTATGAAAAATCAGGCTGAAAGCACTGACAATTTAAGGAAGCCCAAATTAATGGTTTGAAAGGTTTCACAAATTTATCTGAAGAAAATCTAAGAAAAGAAAAGAAAAAATCCATTTATGAAAAATGACAGCTTTGATTTCTGCAAATCTATAGGTACCATATTTAAAGATCGAGTTTAGGTTGTGGTTTGTGGAAGTGTTTATGGGTTATTGACATTTCCAGTCTCTGTACTTCACAGCAAAAATAATTAGGAAGCGATAATTTTGGGAACACGTCACATGTAGCCTTCATAACACAAGGTACTTACAGAGCACTTTCACTTACTGATGCCTGGGTGTTGTATGAAAAACATCATTTGGAAAATTTGGAGCAAGTATCCCTCTCTTTTATTAAATAAAGGATTAGCACTTCATTTGCTGAAAAATGCAAGCATTTCTGCTGTGTCATAAACCATGATTTTTTCACAGCCTTATGGGAAGTCGTGTATGTACAGGATCAACAATCGGGTGATCAGGCCTAGCCAGCATGGGTTCACAGAAGGCAGGTCCTGCCTGACCAACCTCATCTCCTTCTGTGACCAGGTGACCCACCTGGGGGATGAGGGAGGGCTGTGGATGTGGTCTGCCTAGGCTTCAATAAAGCCAGTAAAGACACTGAGATGCTAGAGCGCTAGAGTGGGGAAAAGACATATGAAGAGCAACAGAGGGAACTGAGGCTGCTTAGTGTGGAGAAGGGGCTGAGGGGAGCCCTCATCACTCTCGATAACTGCCGGAAAGTAGGTTTCAGCAGGATGGGGGTCAGTCTGTTCTCTCAGGTGACAGGTGATAGGACACAAGGAAACAGCCTCAAGTTGTGCCAGGGGACGTTCAGGTTGGCTGTCGGGAAGAATTTCTTCACAGAAAGGCTGGTGAGGCAGTGGAACAGGCTGCCCAGGGAGGCGGTGGAGTCGCCATCCCTGGAGATTTTTAAGAGACTTAGGGACATGTTTCAGTGATGCACTTTGTAGTGCTAGGTGGGTGGTTGGAGTTGGTGGTCTGAAGGGGCTTTTCCACCCTAAATGCTTCTGTGATTCTATAATGTGTGCAGGCAGGTGCGTACATGCTAGAGAAGGAAAGGTACTTGTTTACTGAAATCTTAAATTTTCTTGCAAGTATAAATAATGTTACAGACTAAGTGGAACCGGCCACTACAATCATTTAAACCTAGAGAAAGTTTAAAACAGCTTGCAGAACAGTTTTCATGTGCAGGAGAAATGCAGTAGAGAGACTCAAAGTTGTGTGGCGTTCTTTCATTACAGAAATTGGCAGCTGTGAGGAAGTTAATTAACAGCAATAATTGGTAAGAATAATCTAGTCATTCCTCTGGCTGGAGAGTGAAAGCCTGTGTGCTTTACATTCAAGTGTCACGTTGCTCTTGGACAGCTAAGCCACGGAGCGTTAATGGGTCCTGTTTCCCCAGGGAAGATCCCCCAGGTGATGCAGTGGCAGGTCACAAAGCGCAATCTGTTATGTATTTATTTTCTGTACCTTGCCAGTGGAAGCTGACATCGTTCTTGCCCTGAAAAGTAAGGGAAATGGTTTCTAGTAAACCTGTCATGTTGAAGGCAAAGTAAAAAAGGAAAAAACTGGTAAAATCAAAAAAGGTGGCAAAAATGGGAAGGTAGCAACAGTATGTGTTGTATTTGCAAAGTAGTCTCAGGGAACCTAATTTTTGATTCTCTTCGCTCCTGATCCAAGAGAACTTCGCCTGTTGCATGTTAAAACTTCCCATATTAAAAGCTCATAAAATGAGTGCTTCACTGGGGCAGACAGGACAGGAGCTAAGTTCTGGCTTGGAGGCAGCTCGATGAGGAGGGTGGCTTGTGTCTGCTGTAGCTTGTGTCTTCTGTGGCTGTTGCGCTGGAAGGACCAAGACCAGAGATCAACCTGCCACACACGGTATTGCTTTCCCTTTGCCAAGAGTCAGAATGTCATCGACCTTCTGCTGGCTGCAGCGTGCTGCACTGGCTGTGGGCCCGTTATTAGGGCCTTCAGGGTCCCACGGCCATCCATCTGCGCTACGGTGGGACCCCAGGCTTTCCTGGAAGGAGCAGACGGGTGAGAGAAATGGTCCCACCTGCTTTGGTGTGCGTCTGCTGCACAGAGTGATCTCTGAGCTTCTGAGCGTGGCTGTGTGGTTCCTTTTGTCATTTTAATTACGTGTCAGGAGAAGAAAACGAAGCAGAGACTAGTCCTGCTGCAGCAGTTTGAACTTCAGGTTGCCAAAACGGCCTGTATCATATCAATGCTGAGGTAGCTCTCTGCCTGTTCTGTCAAACCACAGGTGGGGGGTTGTGTGTTCTGAAGTACCAGTTAGTAGAGTACATATTTCCATTCTCTGGGTTTAGATGTATTTATTTTAGATCTGCTGCTGCAAAGTTCAGCCTTCCTATAATTCTGCTGCCCGATTAAGATCTGTCTGTGTAACACCCACATTTCCTACTGGAATGTCTGCTAGAAACGTGTACCAGTACGGTCCTCTTCAGCCTCGCCAGCTGGGTGCTGAGGTGGGAGACTGGGGGGACAAGCGAGAAGCTGATGGCCCTGCTGCAGGGTGCGTGTCCCACTCATATTGCCTCTGGTCTGGTGGCTGCTGTACTCCCTCGGCAACCTCGACCACTTTTATTCATTTTAGAGGTTGGAAAGAGAAGCCGCTCAGGGCCTCATATGCCCTGTTGCCGTTAGGGTGACTGGGAGCACATTCTACCCAGTGTTCCTATAGCCTGGAGTATAGAGTTTCTCTAGCGCTGACTGCTGGGTCCTGTCATCAACGATCCGCTGCGCTGAACGTGCCGTGCATCTGATGCTGTCCCCATTTGTATATTGTCTAGTTGCCTAGACAACTGCTTTCTATTGTGATGGCTAAAAGGGAGTCTGTTATCAACATGTGCTTTGGTGCCCTGAATTTTGAACAAGTCTCTTGTTTACTTGAACGTTCTTGTAGTAGAGAAGTGCTGAGAATACAGCACCCAGCTGTGGCTTGAAAAAAGAAGAGCGTCTTCATCGCTGAGCAAGTTGTACCTGGGCACACGTAGCTGCTAGGCTTGCAGCTTTCCAAACACGCTTCTCTTTGACCCACAGGCGGTGTGTGTGTGTTAGAGCCATGTAAATTGGGAAAGCTCTGTCTGGGTGCTGTAGAGAAGCTCTCCAGTAAAAGGTTGAGAGAGACGTGGGTGCTTTCCTGTTGGCCAGGGAGCTTGGAGTCCAGAGGTTAGGGAAGAAAAAGGCTGTAAATCCCAAGACCATCCTCTTTTGCTGCATAAGGCAGCTTCCGGGCTTTGTTTGATCATATTAGAGGGAGCTCGTTGCTTGAGTCTGGTGCTGCAGGGCTTGGGGACAAATGGTGTGGCAGTTACCATCTTGCACCATGGGTCATGTGTCAAGGCAAGGCACAAAACCAGCGCTCTCCCTTCCTGAGGTGGTTTTCCCCAGTTTGTTCCCTGCTGCCTTGACCATTTTTGGCTTTACCTCCCCACGCACTTGGTCAAACTGGCTGGTGGGTGCAGGGTGCAACTGTTAGTCCTGTCGGGCATGAAGTTGAAATGCTGCATCTTATACTGCCAAGGTTTACTTCAAAAACCTGTTTTCAGACTCCTTCAATTTCGCCATCAACCGTGTGTTTAACGCTGAGTCTCTGTATATTAAATTTGACCTGGGAAGGACAGCAACAGGGACTGGATTTCCCTTACTCTGCTATTAAACATCTGTCCTGAAAAAAAAAACAGCTGGTAGAGTACAGGGCAAAACTTTTTATTTACTTTTACGACTGCATTTGAACATCGCCCCCTACTCAGATCATTTTTTTCCTTCTGCTCATGTTGTGGGTTTGAAGTGGTGCCAGTGAGAGAGCTCTCTACAGGGCTCTGCCACTGCCACGGTGCGCTTGTGCCGTAAATAGTTGAATGCAACTCAACGTGGTGGTAAGAAAATGAGCTGTTAATGTTGCTCAAGTGTTAAATGTGCCGGAAATTAAGAGTGTGTTTTCAGAGCCCCTGCCCAGTGGTACTAAGAGCATTTAATTAATTTGTTTGTGTGATTTCTCTGAGTGGGTGGCAGGGAATCTGCCTGATCTCATGGCTCTGGGTGCAGCAGGGGCGGGCTCTGGTGGCTGGCAGCCACACGTTGGGCCTGGGTTTTCTTCCACCTGAAGAAATGGGAGAAAATCAGGGTGCGTGGGAAGTCTTGTAACTTCCCCCAGACTCACCGAGGGGTTCTCGATTTCCTTCCAGCCTTTCACGCTATGGAAGCCAATGGTATGGGCCTGCAAGCAGCATAGGAAATCAAGGAAAAATACCCTTGTTCTGTTCAGATGAGTAGTGTGACAACAGTAGGAGCAGAAGATCTCACTGTAAGAACAATAACAGTGTGTAGGCGTTTTTGTCTTAGATGCCTGTAGGAAGGTAAGAAGCCTCCTGTGCTATAAGGAGATTTTAAATGCTACAGACTGGCTTAAAAAGGTATTTTGGTGTTGCGGAGATGAAAAATTGACTGTAATCTGACAAAATTCGATCAATACTGTGTGAAGACAGATTTGCAGTGATATTTTGCGTAATAGAAGTGATAATCAGACCCTAGTTCAACCCTGCCTTTTGGTATAATTCACCAAGTTAAACCCTCCCTTGCGACTTGTTTGGAAAACACAATGTTGTGCCAGTATAAGCAGAGGAATTAGTGAAATTCAAAAGCGTGAAGTCTTCAATCAGCAGGAGGAAAGTATGTATTTGGGATGCATACAGTGGGAAGCACCAAGAGCACCGTGCAGGAGCTCACCAAAACACGTGCCATGTCTGGAATTAGAACTGAGTAGGGCACTGGCCACTGCTGACACGCACAAGCTGTTCAGGATGAGGGTAATCAGTGCTTCGGGTCACTCAGCTCAGCTGGCCATGAATATATTACTTCCTGCAGAAGCTTCCCTCTTCCTACTTGACAACGTTGCATAGTTGTTGGAGTGCATTACAAAAGTCTTCGCTTGTTTTTTTTGCTGTGTTGCCAGAGGTACAGCGTGCCATTAGGCCAGAAGGATCGGTGTCCGTGCATAAAGGCGTCTATCAGATGTCTGTCACATTACTTTTTTGCTTTTGCAAGGGATATTTAATGTTTTTATTAATACCCTACAGCCGCAGCCTGGGACAGGGAGAGCAATTGCTGGGCGAGTTTCTCTGGTTGCTGGGTCCGGTGCCTTGTAGTCCTGCTGGCTTTATCCCTTGCAAAATCAGGTACTTGCACTGAAATGTGCTGTCTCTGCTCACTAGAGCCCTGACAGCCACGCGGTGAGTGCATTTACCTTTAACCTCAACCTGTTACAAGGTAGGAGGGAGCCTGACTCAAAGCCCAGGTAAAAAGGCTGTCTGAGCTTGGAAATGTTCGTTCCGGGAGCTGCTGTTGCATCGCTGGCTCTGGACGTGTGCCTCTGCGCACGTAGAAGTGCAGACCCATGTGTCTAGCCAGTGCATTTGCAGTCTTACCCTGGAATCATTCAGGCTGTTGCTCTTCCATTTCGCCTGCAGTTTCCCATCCAAATGAAGGAGACGTTTGAACACGAGGGGTTTGCAGTCCCAGCACTGGACGACAGTCGTTTGGCAAGGGTCTCTGTCTGGAAAGGGCCAGAGCGAGCTCCGGGCAAGCAGAAGCACAGCACGTGTGCATACCTTTGCATTCTCGTCTCGCTTCTCTCAGCAGAGATCTCTCAGCTGTCAAAACCATACTGTTCTACTGGCAAGTTCTCGCTTTTCCCTTGGTGATGTTTTATGGGGCCTGTCTTCTCCTAGACCTTCAGGGAAGAGGCCCTGAAGAACCAGCAGCCCCCAGGGCTGCGGAGGCTGTCTGAGGGCCTGCTTTCACATTGCTGGATTCTCGCTTTTACTTTCTAGGGCTGTGCATCTTTTTCCACGTTCTACCCCCACAACCCTCTGAAGAAAATAGTTTTTTCCTGAGGTTTGGCCACTTGGCTATTTCTGTGGACTGCCCTGCTCAAGCCTGTGATCACTGGGCACTGCTGGCACGTGGCATGAGCCAGCACGTGGCAGGCTGGTGATACAGGGGTCCCACGGTGCACCAGCTCCTTGCTGACCCTACGGCAGCATCCTGCCCTGAATGGCTCAGCCACAAACAGCCAAGCACAAGGCAGAGGCAGACAGGGCCCTGATCTGTTGGGATGGCTGCAAGAAGAAGGGGTTGGTGCCACGAGGGCCCCCAGAGCCTCGTCGTTAGCTGTAGAAACTGGTACCGAGCCTTAGGAATTCAGAAGTGCACTGCATTTATTTATTCTGACTGCAAGAGGCTTCGTCCAAAGGGGCGCAGCCTCTTCAGCAGTGTTATTGTGCGTGGTGAATAATTTACATAAAAATATCCTGCAGGGTGTGGGATTGGATGTTTTAAAGGGTGCTTCGATATTTTCACTCATTAGCATTACAAGGGTTTGGACTCTCATTGACGATCATGTAAGTACCACAAAATTCAAAATGTTTTTCTTCTTTCCCCAAGTCCTGCTGAAGCTTGTTTCTCTGAGACACAGGACAAGATTCTGCAAATATCTACCGATGTGTTTCATTTGACTCTCATAAGCTCTCTGTTAGTGCCATAAGGGAATATTGTCCTGTTCAATAAAGTGGGCATCTCTAACTTACAGGATTTTGGCTAACCGCATGAAGATGTGTATTTTATAAAGTTTCTCTCTGTCTGGAAGAGTTCGTCCTGTACATAAATCTGGATCAGTCGTATTTCAGAGTACGGGTATTTCATTTTGTTCTGTGAACACAGTCCAAGGCTGCTGCTGACATATCTCAGAGAGTTTAGGGGGTGTGGTATGTCTCAAGTGCTGGTTTTCTCCCTCTTAAAGGTTTTTGTGAAGTTAAAATATGTCTGTATTTTGTTGAGCTTGTCTGCATATTATCCAGTGTATTTAAGAGGAAAGGCTTTAAATATATCTGTATAAAATGTTCACATACTATAGTATCTAAAGTAAATTATTAAATCTTCCTTTTCATATGAAAGAGGTAAAGAAAAGTACCTGGCCAATACAGTACCATTAATCTATTCTCTTTTCTCCTTTCTCTCTTTACTTCTCTCTCTACAATAGAAGTGGAACAAAAAGGTAATTAAATACCTTTCAAATTATATATATATATATATATATTACTTATGTGTAGGCTAAGTTATTTAACAGTTTAACGTTTTAGTTGAAATACTTTGTCATTAATTCTCACTACTTTTTTGTTAAAGTTTATTTAGTCTCTCTGCTGCTCGACTTCATGAGATAACTCATTTTTGCTGAAAAGTTTTACCAGCACCACTTTCTTTCATTAAATTTCTATTCAAAGGTTTAGCTAATTCACTTTTCTCCTGCCCCAAAGAATATGGGAAGCGTGCCCACATACGTATGTGCATAAGTGTATCTAATTATGCCGTAAAAGCCTTTTAGAAATGGCACCCCTTTCTCAGCTACCTGGGGTGGCTGCTGAGACTCCAGCGAAGCAATACGCTTTTCCACCAGCTGCTAAATCTGATTTTCCTCCTGTTTCGCTCTCCAGAGGATATGACCAATTTCTGAATTTTAGAAAATAATTGGTTACGCTCCACACAGGGAGCGCGAACGCAGGCTCCCATCTGCCAGCCCTGTGCTACCAGCAGCCTGGGGTGGGATGCCTCTTCGCAGCTCCCCGCTGCCCGTCTCATCCCAGTGGCTGCTCGAGCTCCCGAAGATCGGCGTTACAAAGGACCAGCAAACATCCTCCCCCTGGAGCACGTGCTGCCCTCCAGGTCGGGAGGGTGCCGAGGTGCACAGCGAGGGCCAAGTGAGCCCGTTTGGCTCTGTGCTTCCCTCCCACACCGCTTTTGTCTCCCCGTGCAGCCGAGCTCCTCCGAGCCCTGGGCATGCCCCGGCCGCGAGCCGGCCCCTCCGGGCCCCCCAGAAGTCTGAGCAGCAAAGCACCCAGTTAGTCAACCCGCTCCTCTGTGCTCCTCTCATGTAACCATAGAAGGTATATGTTCTTCAGTTTGAGTCACTACTATATTTAACAGGACATTTTTTAACTGATTAAAATCTAGCCCTTGGGTTCCTCTCCAGTGGAACTCTCCAGTTCTTTTCCTTCCTTCTCTCCTTTCTTTCTGCCTTCCTTCCTTCCTTTTCCTTTCAGCCTTCATGCATCATTCATTTTTAATCGTGTGGACTGCATGTTTCGTGTGTCCTGTAGCAGCTTCCAAAGCCTCATTTCTAGTTCCACTGCTGGTCTGTAGCTGGGTATTCCCTCCCGCTCCCTTTGCCTTAAATGCTCTTCCGAGCTGCTAAGGGATTCGCCTCTGCTTTGCTATTGGTACCCTTTAAATATTTAATATCACTTGGGCTGTAAGGATGGGAATTTCTTTCTTATTTCCATTTCTAGGCCACTCTGCAGTGGGCTGTTCAAAATAACTCTGTGGAACAATTCCCTGGGAGTTTACCCCTTCACCTAGTAGGTACAGATTCACTGCAGAAAGTAATCTGGAAATACAAACCCAGAAATCCTTTGGGGGCGCGTACTCATTTCAGAGTTTACAAAGGCGAGCGGTCCAAGTAAGTACACCTGTAAAAACAGATTCGAAAAGCAATAAGAAAATGAGCCGAAGTTGGTAGAAAAAGCAGAAAAACAATCATTTTGGTGGAGCAAGTCTTGTTCTGGAGGCCTGGCTGGTGGGAAGGCTGGTCTCCAGTTACAGGGCGTTGCTCTGACCTCGGGTGTCCTCTGCTGCACAACTAGAGACTGCCGAGATGTGGGGGCCGACCACCCCTGGACTCTCATTAACTTTGCTTTTTGCTTTAAATTCTTTCCCCCTCCAACAGTTTTCCTCTGCCCTGGCCTGCTGAAAGGAGTGTACCAGAGCGAACACCTGTTCGAATCCGACCACCAGTCCGGCGCCTGGTGCAAAGACCCGCTGCAAGCCTCCGACAAGATCTACTACATGCCCTGGACGCCCTACCGGACCGACACGCTGACGGAGTACTCCTCCAAGGACGACTTCATCGCCGGGAGGCCGACCACCACCTACAAACTCCCGCACCGCGTGGACGGCACCGGGTTTGTGGTGTACGATGGGGCTTTGTTCTTCAACAAGGAGCGAACCCGAAATATAGTCAAGTTTGACTTGCGGACAAGGATCAAAAGCGGGGAGGCCATCATAGCTAACGCAAACTACCATGACACCTCGCCCTACCGCTGGGGAGGCAAGTCTGATATAGACCTGGCCGTGGATGAGAACGGGCTCTGGGTAATCTATGCAACAGAACAAAACAATGGCAAAATAGTCATTAGCCAGCTAAACCCTTACACGCTAAGGATTGAAGGGACGTGGGATACCGCCTATGACAAGCGGTCGGCTTCTAACGCCTTCATGATCTGTGGGATTTTATACGTGGTGAAGTCTGTGTATGAAGATGATGACAATGAAGCCACGGGGAATAAAATAGACTACATATATAACACTGACCAAAGCAAGGATAGCATGGTGGATGTGCCCTTCCCAAACTCCTACCAGTACATCGCTGCTGTGGATTACAATCCCCGGGACAACCTCCTTTACGTGTGGAACAACTATCATGTGGTGAAATATTCCTTGGATTTTGGCCCGCTGGACAGCAGAGCAGGTAAGGGTTTTAATACTAAGCCAAAAGCTGAACCGGGATTTCTATTTTTCTCACAAATTGGGTGTGAAATTGAAATGCGCTCCTGTGTTAACGACCTGCCTGTGTTTGTAAATTAAGCCCTACCGTAAGACCAGTGATGGATGGTCAGACATTAATATGTGCAGAATTTTTTTTAATATCTTAGTCTCAAATGCAATAGAGAAAGGAGTGTGCTACTAACCTGAAACAGTCTCCAAACATCCACGCTCTTTTTTCACATCACAGGACCAGTAACACTATTTTCTTCTTAATTGGATTTTGCTCCATACGTAAGATCATCACCCCTTCTGCAGGAATTCTGGCGAAACAAAGCACGGAAGATGCTGTCGCTGCAAACAGCACGGGGCAGGTTGCCAGCCGGTTTAAAGGAGTGAGTTCCAGTAGATTGCGGGAGTCTGGGCCTTTTACAGCAGCCACCAATAACTGCGTGTGTGAGCACCCGCAAGAGCACGTCTAGAATCAGGAGAGGACCTGACAGCAGCATTTTCCCAATCGTTGCTTTGTTTTCCTTTCTTTAAAGCTGCTTGGCTTCTCAAAGCATTTCATTCAGGTTTAGGCCTTACAATACTTTCTCTAAGAGAGGACTATCCAGCCCTCAGAGCATGTCCAGCTGTTCCATGTGTTTTCACGTTAGAAAGTACACTGGTAATTACTCAGATTGCAGTCACTTATCATTACCGGCTTCATCGTTTTGCAAGTGTTGTGTTCACAAGTGCTGCTCAGTTGCTTTGGACTTAGCCTAAATTGTGGTCAGGCTTGTTTGATGGTGCAAGAATTTCCAAACTGTGTTTGCTAAACCTTTTTCAAGGTTACTGCTGTACACAAACTTTTCTTAGTCAGAGTTATCAGGTGTTTGTCGTGGTGGACTCTGTGTTTAGGAATGGGAAAGGTGGAATTAATATAATTTAGACAGTGAACTATTTGATTAGTAACATGGTTATTCCCAAAATACTCTTTTTTGGTGATAAGAAAGACTGAGAAGCAGATGAGCAGATTGATCAGAGCTTCACATGGCCCAAAGAGAAGCAAAGATGTTTTCGAAGCTGAGCTTTTCTTTTCCTGTGTGCAGCCTGTCATCCACGTTTTGAAAAGAGATGCTCAAAGAAACCAAGGGTGTGAAAATCTGGGGAGGGGTGGAGTAGAAGTAATAAAGAAGCAGTGAATTTCCAATTTTTATACAAAAATGTGAGGAGGAGGAGAAAGGTACCTTAAAGAGACAAATGAGCAAGCCCGAGTGACTGTTAGGGGACGAGCACGGACCCTCTCAGTGATGTTGGCCCTTGCAAGGTCTAAAATGAGCAAAAAATGAAGTAATGCTTTTCATTCTCCCAGCTTAATGATGAGCGTGTACTTTCTGAGTGGTGGAGGGAGGCGGAGCAATTTGTGAGTTACTGGTTATCCCAAGGAGTGAGAATCAGTTGCATCCCTTCTATTGCACAGGGGTTCTCTCCTTTTCAAGGAATCTTTTACAGGTGTTACAGTGGACTCTCTACTGCCTCTTGTTTGTGTGGTGACTGTTTTCAGTAATAGTATCTTTAACAAAAATGCCATTATCAATGAAAAACTCAAATTTTGCGCTTTTTGGTAAGAAAATGAAATGCCTTCCCACCCTATCCCTTCTTCCCAGCTGAGTCTAAGCTGGTGAGATGGGAGAGCAGCTGGAAATCTGCGGGGGGTAAGGCTTTGTTTTATCCCTGTGCCATTCTGTTTGGTTGGGTTCTGAAGCCCCTTTGGTCTCACCAGTGTTTGGGTGAGAACTTAAAGCCCACCAGCGTCTGAAGCGGAAAGCTGGAGCAGGTTCTGGCTCTGGGTGTTGGAAAGGCAGGGTGGCTCCTCCACCAAAGAGCAGAGCAGGAGCCAACGGACCACTGGGAAAGCAGTGAAAACCCAGGACATGTTTTTCTATTATTTCCTTTATTTTTACAAAAAGCAGATAGTGGATTTGTTTTTCCTTCCAATTTCAAAGTTCCATTGTTTCTCCATTCCTTTAGAGCAAGGTGACGCTCAAAGAGAGAACGCGTTTTGCAGCTCTTTTCCATAGCTTTACAGCTTGAGTAGCAAAATATGTAAACAATATTTGCTTAATTGGAAAATAAAAGATTGTAAAATTGATGGGTCAAACAAATTGGTTGTTAAAAAACAATTAAGGGTGAAGTTTTAGAAACAGACGTCTTAAAACCAAAAATTGATCATTACAAGAGAAGTCGTATATTTAGCAACCTCAATAGCCAGTAATGCATTTGAAACATAGTTGGAATCTCTCGTGTTGTACGTTTCAAGAACACGTGAAATAAAGAAACAGTGCTGGAGGCTCCACGTCACTTAGAGTCAACCATTTTCAGCCTTTTCCCACACCATCCAGGGAAAACGGGAGGAGGCAGGAGTCTTTTGTTGCATAGGAAAGGCAGGAAGCAGGTCCTCTCCTTCTTCACGGTGGAAGACAGTGGCTTGGCTGAGGACTTGCAGTGCAGCCTCTTGGTGCTGAAGCGGCTTTCCCGTCTTGCATCTTAAAGGCGCGGACTGCCAGTCGGGTGATGAACTGTGGTACGAGGCCTCCATCCGTTTCTGTGGTATTCCGAAAACCTCAGAGGGTGCCCGTCAAACTTTTATCCTTCGCGTTTGTCTTCGGGATTACAGGATGCTCTCCTGACGTGTGACCGCAACCATTTCATTCAGGAAGGAGGGTGGTTTTTTATTCCTGGAGCAGTTTTACAATGCAGATAAGGTGAACCCTCTGTCCTTAAAATATGCTAATTAAGTGCACTTGTGCCTTGGGTAAAAGATGTGGCGGCATGGTGATGAATAAGAACTTTAAACACATATGACACCTCGTTAAAATGTAATTTTCACGTCATAAATCTGAGGCCTTTGCTTTGACAGCTGAGTAATGCGGATGGTGGGCAGAGGAACGCTTCAGAGCCATCACGTGCTGGGCAGGAGCTGAGGGCCGCTCCCTCCCCTGCTGGCCCTAACGCCCCCACCCTGCGCGAGGCACCCGTGGGCCGCCGCGTCCTAAGTCCCGCTGTGCGCGGTGCAGACCGCCGCTGCTGCGAGACCCCCTCCTGCTTTGCACCTCTGCAGCTGAGTGCGGGCTGCGTGCTAGACGGCCAGCGGAGCCTGGCTGATGAGCAGCTTCTCCTGGCGGAGCAGGGCCGTTCCTGGGGAGCTGCTGGGTGTTCAATTGCAGCTTCTCTTGTGTTTTTGTTTTCCAGTCACTTTCCTCCCGTCTAGGAGCATCCCCAGCTCTCTCGCTCCTGTTCCTCTCCGTTGCTTACAGTGACAGCTGCTGGTTGCACTGCGTTGCTGGAGGTTTTGAGAGAGATCAGCCCTCACTTTCAGCAGCCTTTGCTAACTCGCGTTGTGAACTGGAGCCTGGCTTTTAGCTTCCAACATTTGCCCATACGTGCCTGTCCCATTTATTCTATAAATAGTTCAGTCCCCGTTTTGCTATTCAAGATAGAAAGATGTGGCTAAGTTTGGAAGTGAAGAAAGCGGCAGAGACTCTTGTGTAACAAAGCTGGCATCTCAGCCTACATCTGCTGGCCAGCCAGTACCCTAAGCCCAGGAGGAGAGGAGGACGCTTCACCTCACTGGGGTGTGCTGCGATCCAGAAGGGCACGGATCACATTTGTTCACTGGTTTGAGGCCTGATCTATCTGTTTGGTTTTATCCTGTGGTTTTTTGTTTCTTTTTTTTTTTTTTTTCCCTTTTTATAAAGCAATATTTGATTAAAAAACAGCAAAGTAGCATACCACTGGACAATTTTTTTTCCAAAAGTGATTTCTACCATTGCCCAGGGAAGCTGAAGTTTGAGCTCTTTCCTCTGCCTTCTCACACACAAAGAAAACTTAAAATGCCAAAGATTCCTGAGCTTCAGAACAGCTTCCTGGAGCATTTCATAAATGTTAATGCTGTTTGGTCAGCACAGCAGGAGTGTCATCGGTGCCTCTCCAGTACAAAGAGATGTGTAGTTGCTTCCTCTCCTAAATAAAAACATATTTCTTTCTGTGGATGTGGAATGGGAGAGAGCCTTACCAGCCACAGCAGCCCTCATATTCCTGTTTACGCCAGCCTGGGAAGATGGCACAGCAGGCTTAACCCCACTGGGCTGCTGTACCTCTTTGGAGAACAGTTGTCCCTGTTGCAAACCAAGTGGGAATTTGCCATAAAATCTGCAGGCAAGTCCCACCTCATACTGCCCACAGGCTGGGAGGCACGGGCTTGCAAGCAGGAGTGCTTTCGGGCTGGGCTGGTGGGTTGACGTAGGGGAAGGGCAGTGAGAGGCAAATGGTAAAGCGAAACTTCGCTTTCAAGCTTCAGAACAAAAGGAGGCCGTCAATTTTTGCACTTCATAGCCCTGTCAGACGCCAGGAGGGGGAAAGCATGTTGCCAAGAGCACGCCTGAGAATCTGAAGCAGCTGTCCCTGGCAGAGAGTATGGGATGCAGTGAGGTGATCGCAGAGGGAAGGAGGCAGTAGCTGTGGATGAAGGATAGCAGCTTTCCTCCTCTGCGGTGAGCAGTTGGACTGCAGGACTCAGCCTGGAGCTGTGATTAATTGTCCTTTCATGAAGTTCAGGACCACCGGGTTGCTTCTCTGCCATCCTCCGCAGCGTATCGGTCTGATGCAAGTCCTCTGCACCAAGCCCAGCCATCTCAGGGGCACGTGTGGGTTGGAGCTGTGTGCCAGAAGCAGGGGAGGAAGTGACCCACAGCAGACAGCCGAGGCAAGCTTTGCAGGAGGAGCACCCACAAGGTGCAGCCTTTGCTCCCCGCAGCTCTGCTCTGGTGTGGCTGCAGAGCCACTCGCCTGGCCTGGGGCATGGGGACATGGCTGTCTTCTTGACGTGCCACCTTGGTATTTTGCTGCTGTATTTTTTCAGTGAGCAGTCTTTTTCCTGCTCCCCACTGAAAATACCTCCACCATGGCTCTCTTTGCTTGTCTGCCACTGATTGTGTTTGTTCTGGAAATGAATACTGTAATATTTTTAGCACCACTTATTAAGACTCGTCTCCTGAAGCCTTGTTCAACGTTGCTAATTAACTTCTTCCATGCCGCCAGCACGCTGCAGTGCTGCCGTACCAGCTTTGCTTTCCTCTTCTTAACGAATAAGGCCAAGAAAGCAGATGTGGATGCCCTGATGTTTTCTGTTCAGAGTCAGAGCAAGCAGAGGATGCTCCGGATGCTCTTCAGACTGCTGATACTCAGGTTAAAAAGGAGTGAAAAGCTGTTTGGGAGTAAGCCACAAAATTACTGAACCCTGACAGAGTCCCTTGACTTCAGGGAGCTGTGCCCTTAGCAGCTCCTCATCCTTCAGATGTGGCAGCAAGTAAACTTTCCAGACACCTAAAGTGTAACTGTAGGAATGAAAAGTACCCAAAGTAAATGTGAGGACAGGAAAGGTCAGCCTGACACTCAGAAACCCAGCTGAAGTCTCATGGTAGGGTTGGATTCAGGGGTTGGTTGTAGGAAAATTATTGAATTTAGGCTGAACATGCAAAAGGAGTTTTGGTGGTTAGTTTGTAGAGCTCCACGTTCCCGGAGAAGGGGGACCAGCCATGAAGGGCTGTGAAATGCTCGTCAGCAGTGCTGTCAGCAACCTGACAGGGGGAGATTGGCAAAGCCTAGCAAGAAGGGAGAACAGGCACCTCAAAGCACACCTTCTGGAAGGGCATTTTGGCATAGTGAGCACGGTAAGTCAAGAGACTGCGGAATGAAGAAAGCAAGAATAAAACAGTGCCCGTTTGTTTTGGGTGAGCAGCCTGCCAGGCGGGTATGGGCAAAGGTTAATGCAGCACAAAGAAGTTTCTGGGACAAAATCCCTAAGCTCTTGCAGTGCCATTATTCAGCCAAATCCTCTGAAGTTGGTGGGAGTCTGGGCCTGGGCTTCAGGAGCGAGACGGGAATTGCGTTTTGTCAGTCAAAGGCTCCTTGGCCTCCTGATTTGTGTCTAAAGCATCAGAAGAGGATAATACGAATTGTAAGTTGGAACAACCAGCGACTGTCCGCATGAATTTAAGTCACAGTATCTGCCCTACATTTTTATGGTGAAAAGGCTTTTTTCAAGGGTGTGCTCGTGAGCGGAGGGCAAAGCAGATGATGAAGGCTTAGCTGAAAGAGATGTGTCCATTAAAACAACACAGCAATTGTTTTCTGTAACAGGATTTCTTCACTGTAACAGGATTTTTGCTTGATTAAAACGCGCTGAGAGGAAACAGGACTTAAGGCAAATTCCACTGCAACACAGGGTTTGGTTTAAAAGGACTGGCACTGAATAAGCAAACTGAGTATTTCGTGTTAAAGCCTGCTTGGTTCTGTGTTCTCACAAAGCACCGGCTGCGTCAGACTCAGGAAGGGTTGGGGGGAAGGAAGCAAAGAAACAGCAGAAGCTGGAAACTGCAGAAGTTATACACTGGCTGCGGCAAGGATCAGGACAAGTGAGGAAGCCATGGTGGAAAGTGCTCAGGAAAGTTTCTCATGGCTTAAGGTGCAGAGTCATCCAATGTTGAGTTGGGAGGGGTGCATCTGCCCGGTGCCTTGCCTGTAAATACAAGCTCTCTTCGCAGATAAACAACAAAAACCTTCTCCAGAGCTCCTAAAAGAAGCTTTCGGATAGCCTAAAACTGTATAGTCAGAATGCGGCGTGTTGTGCAAGGCTGCTGTAACATGTTCTTTTCGTATAAATGAGTTTAAATTGACTCCGGTATGAAGAGTAGAACAGAGAATTAAATTAGATTAATAGATTTTTTAAGACCAGAAGGGACCATTAGCTCATTTAGTCTGACCTCTGTAATGCATTCGATTGGATTTCATCCGCTTCCTCTTGTAGCGAGCCTAATGACTTGACTTCAGCGAGAGCGTGTCTTCCAGAAGGGTGCCCAGGCTGCGGGGGCAATCAGTGTGTCACCGGGCACAGCACACTTCTTGTGTGGATAACGCAATATCTGCGTTAGAAGTGTTTGGCGTACTCCCCAAATGTTGGGTCCTATTGCGCCTTTTAGCATCGTATGTAAAAAAGACCCAAATCTACCTGAATTACGCTCTTTGCACCTTATTCACCCAGTGCTCAGGGGGTGCCTTCTGCAGGAGTTGCTGGTAGGCCTGAGATTTTTGTTTTAGAGATGTTTTATGTTGAGTGGGAGACTCCTGAACAGACTGAGAAGACAATTCGCTGGCAGCAGCAAAGCATCTTGCTGGGCACTGAAAACAAGAAAGGAGCCTTCTACTTTCAGATTTGTGCTTTACGACGGGCGTCACTGGATGCTTCTGTAAACTCTGTGCTTTAATTAGAGGAAATTACCAGTCTGCAGCGCTTGCAGACTGCTCTCTTAATGGCGCTTCCATTTTTATTTGAACCAGAGTGGTGAGGAGTGACATTTAAAGCTCAGAGTTTGTCATCAAGCTCTAATTTTCTCGTTGATGAGAACATCTGTCCATTGGAAAGGGCAGAAGCTCGCTCCAGCAGCTTTTCCATAAGGTATTGGAAGATTTACTTCTAAATGGATTATTTTTCTGGTGTTGGTTTGGCATGTCAGTAAATGTGCCCCTCCTGGTTCCTGCTAGGTGGGGGGATTGGGGGGAAGTGATGGGAAATGTTTCTTTCTACACTGAGTTTACATTTAGCAGTGGTGAATGTGTTTGCTTTAGAGGGTGGGCCTAGGTCTGTAAAAACTGGTCCTCTCCAGGTGAAGGTTTTGTTACAGAGACCTTACGCTCCTCTCGAGACTCTACTTTGAAAGTTGATTTTACTTTGCAAAATTTGAGGCAGTTTGGAGATGGGTCTGGCAAAGGAGCAGGGATGGCAAGAGAAGAGGCTATATGAAGGGAAGCCCTGGCCATGGGTTGGAAGAGAGAACACCAAGGGGAGAGGAGGCCTTAGGCAGCCTTTTGCTGCCTGTTTGGAAACCACAGAAAGCAAACTGATATTTAAGCATGAAATGGGCCTGGAAAAAAAAAAAAAAAAAAAAAAAAAAAAAAAGAAGGGAGGTTGTCAGGTTTTAAGAAATTCCCTAGCAAAGCCTCAAACCTGTCACTGAGGGTGGCACTTCCCACAGGTGGACTGAGAAGACATCTCTGAGCCTTTCTGCAGCAGCATGTACATTTTTGTGTAGAAACCTGTGAGAACATCCCCCGGATATTTCTGCTTGTGGTGCTGGCGTTATCTCGTCCCCTTTTACCGTGCTGATAAATGTCAGCTGCTGTTGATTCTAGAGGTCTGTTTCTACCTATTGTGAGCTTGGCTGTGTGCCACTCGTCTACTGCAAGAGATTGATCATTGATTTTTAAATTTTTTTTTTTGATTGCATATTTAAGAATAAAAATGAATGAAGTTCTATTCCTAGCAAGTCTCCAAGGGACGCGACTGTTTCTCATTATAAAAGGGGGGAAAAAAAGTAATTAAATTTTAATTATTTTTCCCTTTTGCCCAAATATCTTCACACAGTGCAAATTAAATAAAATTATTTAACCATGACAAGCACTTCTGCCAATTAATCCCTGAGAAGTGGAGCTGGGAAATGTATGCCACACACATGCAGGCAGTCACACGCAGATGCCTGGAAGAAGAGAGACCCAAAGGAGTGGGAGGGGAGCAGGACTCAAGCAGCCCAGCAGAGCTCCGGGCTGGAGCGGGAGCGACGGTGACGTCCACCCGCAAGCTGGCCCGAGCTCTTTGCAGCTTCACTTCTGGTGCTCTGAAGAATCCTTTTCCCTTCTGGCTTAATAGCTGGAGATTAATTGAAGTTCAGGAACTCAGTATTTCTAGTAGCCTTTATACTGAAATTTAAGATGGGTAATTTAACTTTGAATTGATTTCTTTTTGCTTCAATTTGAGCTTTTAGTATGTGCATATTTTTATCTCGGCTGCACTGGGGTTTCCTGAATTAGAAGCAAGACTACCAGGAGGTATATATTCATTAGACAAATGTGTTTATTAACAACGCAAAGATTGTTCTACTGAAGGCCTGAAAAATAGATCCAGTTATTAGAAAAGGAATTTTTCAGGCAGTTTCAAGGCATTAAGGAAAAAATTAATCTTGTCTCTCCAGATTTCTACACAGCTGGATTTGTTATCTACCGAAATACGTTGTGCTTTTTTTTATGGGCAGTGCTGCAAGGTCAAAGTTGTCTCCGTTTCTAAATTTCAGCAGCTGAAAAGTCCACCTTGAAATCTACAGCCGTGCCTCAGGAAGCAGCTCTTCTCCAGAAGGACCTCTTCTCGCCTCCATCGGGCGGTTCTCTTGGGCAGGCATCTGCAGGGCCCTTCCACTTGCTTGGTAAATCTGGCCCTGTGTCTGTGGGATGTTTGTTCAGGTCTGTTTGGTATGCAGGCTTCCTCTTTTGGCAGCCGAAATCAGACGCTGAGCGTGGACTTGTCTGCAGCCAATGCTGCTGGAGGAAGCACGATCAGCAGTGAGTTGTGCACATTTTAGACGTATATATGCATGTGTGTGCATAGTGAGAGGGATCTGCACGCTGATGAGGTGTGTTTGAAGAAGTAGAGTTTGCAAGCTGGCTCCGTTGCCAAGGTGATTTAACTAAATATACATTTATTCTCATGGAAGACAGGGACGTACTCAGGAGCTTTACAGACAGGAGATTTTTTACTGTTTTTGTTTGTTTGTTTGTTTGTTATTTTCTCCTTGGGTGGATCTGTTCTAAGCATTGCACGTGCTCTGATAGTTGCAAGCAGGTAGGATTCCCCGACTTTGGTCAGACATCAAGAGCTGATCGATTTGTTTGTTTCCCCACATCACTCCAAATGCAACAGAGGGAATTAATGCATTTCTGTCACTTCACCTGCTCTCCAGCCTGCAGGATCCTCAAGGCAAGACTGGTGTCATGTAGAGCTGGGGCAAAGCAGAGCTGGTCGTTGGCTCTGCTGGATAACACCAGGTGGCCAATGCTAGAATTAAATGCGCTGGGAAAAGGCCTAAGCTGAGCCAAAGTGGTGCAGCAAGACCTGGGACAGCAGTTGGGAGGCAATGGGCAGGTTTCCGGAACCTTCCTACAGTTTGCAGTGAAGTGAAGGCTCAGTCCAAGCTCTGGCACTGTGATGCTGTTCTGATTTGCTAAGCAGAGGATCCCAAGCTGACCTCTGACACTCCCAAGTACAGTCACTACTTTGAAGAGGAGGAATCGTCAGCCTGGTGGAAATTCAGAGTCAGAATTTTGCAGGCAGGAAAGGAGTCATCCAGGTGGCAAATGGGGACAGCTGGGACACCGCTGCTTTCAGCCTCCTCTTCTATTAAGGTTAGAAGTTTTTTCAGCCACCCTGGGGCTTAGATGTAGAAAACTGTGTGTGGAGACTACAGCACACCAATGCACTGTCAACAGAACGATTTTTTCATGTTGAAAATGTCCCACTGGTATAAAATCAAATGATTTTGCAGGAACTTGTCCCTTTGGGGCAGGAAAGTATCAAAACAAGTAATTTGGATGTTACCGTTGCCATTAATAACATTTAAATATTGTTCATTTATTATTTTAATGTTAGGTTTAGTGTGGAATATTTCAGTATTGCCCAAGGGGAAAAAAAGTCACTTCTATGAATCTGCAGGGTTTGATCACTTTTGAGTCAGCATTCTTTCAAAGTCACAGTCCTTCAGAAATTTCAGCTTTACGTTCAAGGTCATAACAAAATCAGGTCCTTGCACGTCAGAATTTCCTTCCGAGGGCAAGTTGTCCTCTCCAGCGCTGGCTGGGGCTCATGGCCCCTGAGCCCTCCCAGAGCAACTCACAGTGCTTGTGGTTGATGTGAGCCCTGCACCCTGGGCTTGCTGCATGTTTAGTCCAAGTGGAGGAACCAGGTGTGTACGTCCTGACCTTTGAGCTGGCCCTATAGCTGTTTTGTGACTCTTTCATACTCTGCTTTTCTCCCTGGCTCGTAACTTTCCTGTGCTGGTGGCAAACGCTGGAAAATCCCAGCAGTGCTTGTTTTGGTGAAAAGGAGCCTTGGTGCCCTTCCAGGGCTTCTCTCTGAATGAGAGTTTCACGCATACAAAGGGTGCATGTGCCCTTCCTAGCAGCACAGGCTCCCTCTTCCTCTGGACGTTGTGGGGCTCTCCTTCAACCGCAGCATCTCCTGAATGCTTGGGATGCTCATGCTAATTCCAGCCAAATCATACCTTGCATCCTCGATGGGCATGATACTTTCTCATTTCATTGCACCCCATAGTACGCTCATCTTGTACACTGCTGTCCGTGTCAGCGCTGTGTTGATGGTATTTTAAATTGAATTCTGGACCTTTGGTCTGAAATTGAGGCGTGGACCAGATCAAAAAGTGTTTGCCGACATCAAAGTGTGTCTGCACAACCTCTGGCTGGCAGCAGCCCGTCCTCTGGTTACACATCCCTATCAGTTCTGACTCTGCCAATGGCTTCATTCATCTACGACAATGTTCTGAGCGCAAATTTGAGCAGTAGGACTGCTCACCTCAGATGACCCTAATTTTTTCATGTTGGAGACCTTGTACTCAATAGGAGGTCACTGTAGATGAGACTGATGGAATTTTAGTAGATAATCATTAACTTAGGGTGATTATGACGGAATTGCTGTTTTCCTTTGTCCTCTGCCCACTGAAAGCATAAGATGCCTCAGTACATTGAAAGGTGCCAAACTGTATCGACAGGATTGACGATCCTCACAAGGTTCTGATGGTCAGAGGGTAATGCCAGCTATCTGCTCCTCACCCCATCTCTCCCTCTTCCCCACCTGCCCCTTGCAGAGAAGCCTGCTGACAACTCAGAGAGGAGGTCGGCACAGATGAGGGCTGCTGCTGGCAGCCAGTCTTTGTGTCGCAAGCTCCTGTGCTATTGTTGAGCTCAGCCTCTGTGATCATGCAGATCCAGTTTTGTTTAAAAATGCAACAGTTTTCTTGCAGAAGGAGAAGCTTTGAAGTACAGCTCCTGAAGATCTGGGACACAGTAAAGAAAAGCCTCGATCCATATTAGTTATTATTTCTTGTGGGTTTTATTTGCTTTTGACCAGTCCTAGGATGTAATCTTGGAATTCGGTGGTGTCTCTCCTGACTTTGACATCCTTGAGGCTGACCGTGAAGTGTCTTTCCAGCACCGGCTTCCAAACTGTATCATTTAAATCATTTCAAGCCCTGACAAACCAAGGCTTTCTCCATTTTTTTTTTTTTTCCCTGGTTGTTCTGGGAGCTCCGGGCTTGTTCCAGTCATTTGTAACCTTTGCAGTCAGTATGTCTGAGGTGCCTGGGGAAAACTTTCTTCCCTGCTCATCCAGCTTGTAAAGCAAAAAGTGTAGGCATCTCACCCCAATCAGTGACACAGGTATTTTGTTCTCCTCCCCTTTATCTTGTAATTGCTCCCTTCTCCTGGTCTCACCCCTTAATAAAATCTCCCAGCAGTTTAAATCGCTGCTGATCCTGAGCAAAAAGCCACCTTTGTGTCAAGCAATGGACGATTTGCAATCTGACCTCTCATCTGCATGAAACTAACTTGAGGTTTTTGGCTGGCTTCTTGAAGAGGAAGAGCCTTCAGAGGACATGCTCCCTGAATGCAGTGATATGGGATTGAATGCCAGGGTCTCCAACCTGCCATGAAGGCAAGCAAGCCTTGTGCTGTTTGTAGATGTGTCAGGTTTTAGCTTTGATTTGTTATGGGTTTTTTTTCCCCCCTATTTACTGCCCATTTTTGCCTCTGCTTGAATTGCCCAGTTGTAACAGCAGCATGATTCCTCAAATCCAGTAACTTGAGAAGGAAACCCCATAATTAATTAAGTCATCCCCGGAGGGAAGGACAGTGAAAGATTGAGCTCCCACACAAAGAGGTTGCCTGTGAGAAGGAGCTTCAACTCGCTTTGAAATGCTAGACTGGCAGAGGGGGCACAGAGCCACCTCCCCAGGTGACGCTTCCCTCCACCTGCAGGGGCTGTACGAAGGAGGGGAACTTTTGGCTGAGGCTTGCCTCGGGTTTGGCAAGTCTGCTGAAGGACTGACGGCCGGTTTTAGAAAGATGGTTTCTGTCTGACAGCGTTGCCTTCCGCCACAGAGGAGTTACCATTGCTTGGCGTGGAACTGATTCTTTAAAAGTTTTGAATCCCCCAACATTTGGACAGCTCTTCAGAAATACTGGCATTTCTTCTTCGCTTGGGTTGTGAGAGGGTGAAGGAAGCTTCCTGTCACTGACAGCTGCCAGTTTGGCCAGGGAATTGAAGCTTGCATTTGTCAGTTCTTTTGTCAAAAGGCTGTTGAGGAGATCCAAATGCAAAGTTAAAGGTTAGCCTGTTAGAGGAAGTTTAGCTTGAGATGGTGGTTGGGACTGACATGTGGACGTGTAAATCTGTGCATTCATTAAAGCAGCTATGGAGTTGTACCTCTAAAGAAAAAAAAAGTCCTTTTTTCTTGCATTGAGCTGGTTGGTGACTATGTTTTGGAGATACGGCTGAGGACAGACAGAACACTATCTGTTGCAAAGGGAAATATTCAGAACTGAAGCTCTCTTAATTTTGTAGCAGCATCTTTCACTGACAAGACTGGGACCCTAAGGGCGAAGGAGCTGAAAGAGTTTTCTGTTGGGTTGAAACACATAATTTTTGGGGTGAACTCTTCAGACTCGATGGCCTGATTTCCAGTCACTCTGTATGTCTCCTGTAATCCTTCTCTGGGCCAGACAGATGTGTCAGAACCATGACTCTTCCCGCTGCATGTGTGCAGGCAGACCGATGCATCAGGAAACTTGGGAGCCTCTCGTCCCTTGTCCCGCTGCTGGTACCACAGAGCAGTGCCTCCCAGAGCCACCTGCTGCCTGTGCAGAGGGCAGACGGATGTCCAGCATGACTCATGCAGTGCTGGGCTCGGTATGCGTTACTCAACAAGTACCAATCAGGACTGTGTTTTTCTAGGAAGTGTGCAGCCTTGTAATCAAAACTGTCATCCAAGAGCCTTCCCGTAACAGCGTGGGAGCTAAGATAAGAACAATCTAGAGACGTGGTTGAAGGGACTTAAATTCCAGATGAGTTTACTTTCCAAATACAGAATATCTGGTAATAAAAACCTTGCATGAAGGATGATGTGTGATATATGGACCTGTGCCCTGTGCGGAGTTCTGTTGGAGCCGTATTGGCACTGCTTCGCCTTACAGGGCTAGGGCTTTGGGGAGCACTCGGTGGAGGCAATATGAAAAGGTGCTCTTTTACTGTCGGTGACAGCAGCATGCTTAATCTTTGCTATAAAGCGGTAAGAGCGCTCGCAGGGTTTGACCATCAAAAATTGTATTCAAAATTGTCACCGATGCGGAAAGGTTACAGATATATTCACAGCTAGGGACAAGGCTTAAAAACGCTTAGATTTCATTTTCTTTGGGCTGAGGAAGGGGGAGGTGATTCCTAATGATTACTGAAAAAATCTCAGGCTTTCTTTGGGCAGCTGCTTGCCTGTTATTGGCATTTGAGATAAACTCTGGGTAAAGCGCAGTGCCGCAAAGGTGGGGGATCTCCCCTCTTCTCCCCCTTCTCTAAAATGGGTCTGCAAACCTGGCCTCTTTAGAAGGTTTTTGATTGAGAGAGAAAACATGAAAACAGAGAGGGAGTCTGTCAGAGTTGGATCAATTTGCCCAAACAGCTCGGTTTTTCGGCTGACAGCATTTTAGCACTCAGAGGGGAGTTGTCAAAATCTCTCTACAGGCAGCCATGTCCTTCATGCTGAGACA
This sequence comes from Alectura lathami, assembly GCA_013399715.1. NCBI lineage: Eukaryota > Metazoa > Chordata > Aves > Galliformes > Megapodiidae > Alectura > Alectura lathami. The sequence continues at coordinate 166,136 of VXAV01000600.1, read as the reverse complement.
TACCTTATATTATCTCAAAAAGAATAAGAGAAAAAAAAAAGAAAAAGAAAAGAGGTGGCGTAGATTACTGCTTTTCTAAGTTCATGGACAAAATACCCACCTTCATTTAATTTCTTTAGCAAATAATGCACTGTTAATCTCTTGTACTGCTCGAACACTTGCTTTAGGGTTAAGTATAACCCTCCTGCAGCGTCTCTGCACCTTAGCTTAGCTCAAGTTTGGCAGTAAGCTGGAAGCAGAGCCCGGCAGGCTGTACTGCTTGTCTCAGAGCTTCTGTAGTAGATCAAAAGAAGTGATTAATGAAGTTAGGGTGCACTGACCCACTTGGAAAACAAATTACTCATCTTCTTGCACTTCCTAAATGACAGCGGTTGATAAAAGTACCTGTAATGAAGAAGACTCCTGTAACCCTTTGTTGTCTGGCAGTCCCGCTTGGGCTGCAAGCACAGTGAGCAGCTGGGCACAGTGCGGAGTTAAAGTTTGCGTGGTACGTGGTTGTGTGGTGGTGGAGGATGGAGGTCAGTAAGCGAGAGGAGTGGCTGTGTGTAAGGAGCTGGAGAAGCAGCCCTGCTGCTGAAATTGTGTCCTGGGGGCCTGCAGTCCCGAGCTGCTGGAGAGAGATGTGTCTGGCGCAGGAGGTGAGCGAAGGTGAGGTCTCACCTGCTCGGGGGTGGTGGAGGAGAGGGCATCACAGCAGAGGTGTAGGCGGTGCCAGGGAGGTTTGACGTGGGGATGGAGACCGTGCTAGGCATGCAGAGACACACAGACTGGAAAGTAGAAGCGTATTGGAGTGGACATCTGCTGTAGGCTGTCATGAAGGGAAGAAAGTGAGAGTGACAAATGCTTGGGCCACATCTCACAATATTTGAAACCACAGGACACTTCAATTGCCCCTCTGTGCCGGTGAGTCACACATCTACCTGTTTGCTTCAGACATGTCTCCTACCATGTAATCCAGCATCTCGGCTGATTTCTCTGACAACCCCTCCGGATGCTTTGCCACTGAAATTTAAGCTCAACATAGCGACAGCTGCTGCCCGATTTCTTCTCGTCCCCGCTGCTCCCCTTTCTGTGTTAACAGCAGCAGCCCCACTAGCAGAAAGCCGGGGCTGTGTCCTGAGCTCTACATGCAAGGCGTGAGCGTGTTGTCACGCGTACAGCTTTCAGTAAAACCTTTGACCTGGAGCTGTGAGGTGCAGCTCTAAATCATACTGGCAAGTAGATTAAAAGCTGCCTGAAAAGTGGTGAAGAAAGGATGCAACCGGTGGGAGTCTCCTGGGGTGAGGAGGGAGCCTTGTGTGGGAGCAGGGGGCCATCTAGATACAGTGCTCCCACTGTTCCCAACTGTGGGTTTGTGTTACACTGAGACCGATAGCTGTCCCCATCCCACGCCCAGCCCTGGCTTTTTCATTCCTGCCCTTTCCTTTGTGTCGGATCTGGCACTGCTGCCATGGCAGGCTGAATTGGTTGTGCTCGTTGAGCCAGTGCAAAACTAATACTTAGTGGTTTTGGCGTGTCGTTTTCCATCAGTTCAGCTCTAGCTCGCTCTGTGCTTGCATGAATTGCCAGATCTGCTGTGAGGAAGGAGACGGAGATGCATGGCTGTGTGAAGACCACTGCTGAAGGGTTTAGCTATAATGTGAAGCTGCACCCTTGATTAATAATGCCTAGCTGATGGCAGGGTGGGGGAAAGAAATGCGAGCGCTACGGAGGGCGCAGCAACAAGGGGCAGGGCCCTAAAAATGCTGGTGGGGAAAAAGAGCGAGCAACAGGGAAAAATAGGACAGAAACATCTCAGGTGGGAAGGCAGCAGTATCCCTCCCCCAAGAAAGGGAAAACAAAGATGAAATCTTGACAGCAAGATCTGCTGCTCAGTGCCTTGGAGGAAGCAGTGGGCAGCCTCGAGGAGACACCTTTCAAAACAACATAAGGAACTATTTTGCCTCTGCAGGAGATGGACTGCATGGCTTTGGCTAGGTTTCCCCCAAAAAACTCTTCCAGACTTCTCTGTCCCAAGTCCTGTCGGTCCCATCTGAAGCAGAATTTGCTGGACTTGATCCGCAGCCTGTTAAGACAGTTGAAAACTTCCTGCTTAACTTTTGGGAAAAGGCAGCAAGAGCTGGCACAGCGCTCTTTGTATCAGATTAAACCTTTGTGAGGTGGCCAAGAAAGCCTCCTGGGGCTGTATTCGCCATTGCTACACCAGCTCTGGGCAGTTCTTGCTTCTGGATATTTGACATCTGTGAGGAGAAGAATAATGTGATGTGTCGTCTTCCTTTTAGCCTGCCGAGGAAGCTTTTGGGGAGCAGATCGTAGAAAATGCACAGCCCTGCAGGTCAGCTCCCTACATCAGGCTCTGGGGAAAGCTGGACCTGGAGAGGGCCTTCCTCCACCTGCTGCTGTATGTGGGAAAGATAGGAGGTGTTTAACAGTATTTAATTATAATATCATGTGTGAAGCATTTCCCAACATTTTTTATTCTTCTTCCTCCTTTGTATACCAGGCTCTCGCACCACAGGATAAATCCTGAGTCTGAGCCTGCAGAGCATCCTTGGCACCAAGGCCCTGCTAAAGGAAACATTTTAAGTATTTAGCAGAGGGGTGAGGTTCATCTAAATGCAGAACACAAACTGTAATGTTTGCACAGCAAAGGGAAGAATCTTAGTGCAACTTGAAGAAGCTTCCTCACCTCTGACTTCCGATGGGTCTTGAGTTTCTGAGTCCCAGAAGCTCTCTGGAAAGTATGCAGCTGCCAGTAGTGAAAAGTCTCCAATTCCTTCAGCTGCTGTAACAGTCTTTAACCCATTCGTCTGGCATTATTCTTGTCATTATTTTTGTTTGTAATTGAAACCTGAGTTGCAAAGAGCTCCTAAAAACTCAGCCAGTTTGGTCATCAAAAAAGGCCATTTTGATTTCCTTTCTCTCATGGTTAAGGCTGTTGTTTGTTGTGACAGATTCAAAGCAGGAGTTAGTACATCCTCAGTGAAGATTAGCCTATTTCATCACGCTTTCTGCTCACACAAATATGCTGCCAGGCACTGTTTGTGGATTTGCATTTACTTTAAAACACAAGATGCATGTACGACAGGGGCTTAGCTAAACATCTGCCCAACTCACCCCTCTCCCTGCTTCCTTCAGCAGCATTTCTGTCACAGCTGCAGGGTTTGCGTTTGACAGCCCTGTGGTTGTGCCTGCAGGTTGCGCTGGTTGGTACTGAGGAACTCAGCTGTATCTAGCTACAGGGAGGTGAGAATCCACCTTCTCCTTCTCTTCTGCAAATTGATTCCTCATGGGTTTTCCTGCGGACCCCGTCTTTGGAAGGCAGCGTAGTGTAGTTCATGCATCAAAGTAGATTTCTTGGGGGAAAAAAAAAATTAAAAAAAAGTTAAAAGTGCAGTCCTGCATCTCCTACACTCAGACGTTGTGTTACATGTGGAAGACAACATACGTGATACACAATGCAGACATTTGATGGAGCTGCTGTTATGTACATTTTGAGACAGCTTCAGAAGCCATGCAGAGCTAAGCAATGAATGGGGCTGCCATATTATAACTTCACTCCTGTCAGGAATGGAATGGGAACAGAAACATTTGCTTGCTTCGTTAACTCTCCTTGGCACAGTTTGTAGGCTGTCTGTGAATGCCCACCGAGGCTGCTGGTGTTGGTAACCTCCATTTGCAGAAAGTGACCAGGAAACCCTCCGCGTGCAGCCACCACGTGCCCACGCAGGCTGCCCACCCTATGGCCATGGTGCCAGAGACCCATCCTCGTTTCAGAGCTGTTCCCAGCATTCCTGCCCTGCCTTCAGGCATTGTGCAGCTTTGCTCGCAAGTATCATGGTTTTCCCTCTGCGGTGGCTTTAAGCTTGCAGATGTTCCCAGTATGAAATACAAGAGGCAAAACGGCAAAAGAGCAGAGCTAATGTACTCTGAGAGCACCCTTTGGAAAAGAGGGTTTTCTTGTATTCAGAAGTGGAAGGAAGGGAAGGACAAGGAAATAAGCCTGAGAGGGAGAGAAGAGGGAGTGGATGAGCTGCAGCAACCCTAAGGAGTTAAAAGGGCGATGAAAGATGAAAGCGACATGTACAGATGAAAGAGAGAAACTCCATAAAAGTCCACGAATAAATGAAGCGGTGGACAGAATCAGTGCTAACTCTGATATGTCTGAGGTAGGAATGGCTTTATAAAAGCTTTATTTGAAAAGAAGGCTTTTAATGCAAAATGGAAAAGGGTGGGCAGGGAGGAAATGATGTTTTGCTAAGATAGTCGTTGATGAAAGGCAGTAAAAAGGCTGCCGGGAGAAGTTTGAATATATGCAGAGTAATAGGCCTAAATGAAATTTGTTAAATGGCATGTCAGAAGAGTTTGTTAGCAAACGTACCAGCTTTTTAATTTCTCTTTCCTTATGTTTTTATATATGCCTATATATTAGGTTGTTCAAAAAGACCCATGAGTGGAGAAAAAAGGACAAGAAAAATGTACTAATTTTGGAAATTAAAGAGGATGGGACTGGTGATCCTGGAAATTACAATCCAACAAAGTGGATGTAGTCTTTGGCTAGATAATAAATTAGATTTTTAAAAAGAAAAAAATCCCGTTAGCAGAGGATTACAGAAATTTGGTCGAAAAATAATGTTGTCTTTTACATATCAGCTTATACCAGACAAACTAGATTGCTTTTAAAAATGGGGTTGTTCGACTGGGAGGGGAGAGCTGCAGCGTATAAATTAAACGTTGTACATAAGTACTTTGGCAAAACCTCTGGTATGTTTTCTGAGACTTTTTTGTACAACATATATATTCAGATTAACTGGTTTTTGCCCATCTCGTTGTTATAAAAAAATGAGGTGAAGAACTGAAATCAAAGTCTCGGGAATCAATGTGCGGTTTCACGGTTATTAACTTACTCATTAGTAATCCAAGCGCACGGGTAAACAGCATGAGGAATTCAGTCCACGGAGGTGGCTGTATTCGGAGGTGCTGAAAGCGTGTAGGAGACAGAGGAGAGGCAGTGCAAGGGAGCTCCAGGTCGTGAGAGCTACAGGCACAAAATCAAATGAAATACTGTGTGTGAAATGCTAGCTAGGCTGCCTAAGAAGGATCTCAAAAATAGAAGGGAGCCAGTGGAAGGTGAAAACATACCAAAGGAGGATGGAAAATAGGTAGAAAACAGAGGAAGAGATGCAATCTGACATGACAGCAACAAAATGTGCTGCAGTGATGTCCTGTGCATGGGGGCGGCACAGAAAGGGAATCTCAGCCCTTGAGAAAACCAGGCGCTGGAAAGTTGGAAGAGGGGCAGGAGGGGGTTCTGCGCTTTTACGTGCTACAAATGGGGGGTATGTCTCCAAGAAGAAGCAAGGAGATGTGTTTTTAATAGATAAGTGGATGAGACTGCTGCGTTGCTACTTTTTGGTTAGTTCCTGTGGTTTTTTTATTCCTGTGGTTTTATTATCGTGGAATCTGTAGATGACTAAATCACTTAAGGGCAGATTTTTGAAGATGTGTGAATGTTTATTTTGTGTCTGTAAGCATACAGATCCCTGAAAAAAAATTATCCCTCAGGCCATGCTATTACATTTCCTGCATTCCTCCCAAAACGCTATCTTTGTTCTTGTAAGTTAGTGGCTTATGAAGACACGCTGCATCTCTCATGTGTCAGACCTGGAAATAATTGCGAGCCAGGTGCTCCTTCTCGTCTGCATGCCCACCGCCATGATGGTGGCCGGTCCTTGCAAGCACGAGCAGTAAGGGAAACGGAGCCTGGCTGAAGCGATCAGATACAAAATTGGCAACTTCATCACGTGTTGCTTTGATGATTACGTTTGATTGCTGTTTACTTTTTTACCTGAGAGCCGGCTGCTGAAACACCAGATGGCCATAGTCAGAGTGGGATTTGGAGAGGGCTGTGCAAGCTGTTGTAATACAAGCCATGCCCAACTTTCCATCAGCAACAGAGACATCTTGACCTTTGGTATTTTGTTAGAAACAGGCTTTTTTCCTATTTCTTCTTTTTTTTTTTTTTTTTTTTTTTTTTTTTTTTTTTTGATAACTAAAAACTAACTGGGCCACTTACTTAAAGAGGTGCATTTATTTTTGGAGTATTGTGTAAAATTTGGGAAGGGCCTGACGCCATCCATTTCCTCTCCCAAAGGCGTGGATACCTGAATAACAGCTCAGTAGTGGTTAGCATGTGGGCAGCTCTTCAGGCTTTCGCATGAGATCAAACAGGTTTGCGGAGTAATAGATGTGCAGGTGCACATCTAAGCTTGATAGACTGAGAGATGGTCACACAGACATGAGAGTCCCATGTCCTCACCTTACAGTGCTGCAAGGTTGGCAGTGCTGAAAACAGCTGAAGGACCAAGGGGTTTGGAGAGGGAGGTGTTGAGTGTTTCTGCCTTCTTTTTTTTTAACCCTTTTCCACTCCCCTTTCCAAGTATTTCTTTGTGGTAACTGGAACTAGAGTGGGGAGGTTGCCTGAGGATGCTCAGTCCTGGAGATGAGGCTTGAAACTGCTGAACTCATATAAAAGAGACAGGAGTTGGTGTCATTTGGCAAAACTTGTCCTGTCAGTCTTTGTGACTGACCGAAGCTGCGCCAGTGATATAAACCTCAAGATCTGGCATAGTTTCACTAGGTAAAGTTTTGTTATTTGATGGAGTCATTGGCAAAACTTGTAACAATGTTAAAGCCAGAAAGACCTTTGCTGTAACACTCAAGTGTGGTCCCCTGACTCAGAGTTTCCTCTGTGAACTTGTGGCTTCCTTCAGCCACTCCCCCTTGCCTCCCTTCGCTCGACCCCCTCAGATGTTGCCATGGCCAGTAATAGTAAAATGAAAGGAAAAAAGGAATTCTGTTGATTAGCAAGAAAGTTTGCAAGGGGTCTTGATCCTGAATGTATAATTAGGTCCACGGATAGCAGTGGAGAGCTTTTGTTCCTCCTATGGAAAGGCTCTGATGAGTGTGAAGAGCAGCTAAGTTGGCATTCATGCCCAGAAAATGAAGCACAGCAGTTGTATGAATTGCTTTTTTGTAGAGAGAATATTAAAACCCCAAATTTGATTTATTAACATTGTGAGAAGCATACAGTCTAACAGGAGTCAAGTTTGATATGTTTTGGAAGCAGTGTGTTTTGTATCAACAGCAAGTAGATAAAAGCTTTCACCAACTTGTTTCATTTATCACAAGTGAGCATTTGATGCTATTGCTTCCTCCATATTAGGTAAAAGCTTTTATAAAACATTCATAAACTTCTGTAGTTATTACTGAGTCATAATGAATGTCTAAAGACACTCACAACAGACTTTTATGCTGTGTATGTATCTTCTTTACTCCATCCTAGCCCTTCAAACCTCCAGAACCATTCTGTTTTTGTATTTGGCATCACTTGGTCCCAAGAAGAATAAATGAGGGGAAAAAAACAAAATGTGCTAGCAATGTGCCCATGGGGCAGAAAAGACCACCAGTATCATGGGCTGCGTTAGGCAGAGCATTGCTAGCAGGTCGAGGGGAGTCATCCTGTCCCTCTGCTCAGCACTGGTGAGGATACACCTGGATGCTGAGTCTGTTTCTGGGCTTCCCAGTACACGAGAGACGGGCACTTACCGGAGCCAGGCCAGCAAAAGGCCACAGAGATGGTTAAGGGACTGAAGCATCTCTCTGTGAGAGAGCTGAAACTGTTCTGCTTGGGGCAGGCATGGTCCAGGGAAATCTTATTGATGTGCATATGTACTCATGGGAGGGTGGGGATGGAGAATAAGGAATACAAAACCAAACTCTTCTAAAAGACATCCGGTGATGGGACAAGAGGCAATGGGCACAGACTGAAATATAGGAAATTTCAATACAAGCTGGGGGATGCAAGGACTGAGCAGTGCCCTGCCGAAAGGGACTTGGGGGTACTGGTGGATGACAGCAGGACATGAGCCAGCAGTGTGCCCTTGCAGCCCAGAAAGCCAACCGCATCCTGGGCTGCATCCAAAGCAGCGTGGCCAGCAGGGCAAGGGGGGTGGTCCTGCCCCTCTGCTCTGTGCTGGTGAGACCCCTCCTGGAGTGCTGCGTCCAGATGGGGAGTGCTCAGCCCAGGAGGGACATGGAGCTGTTGGAGTGCATCCAGAGGAGGGACACAAAAATGATCCGAGGGGTGGGACACCTCCCCTGTGAGGACAGGCTGGGAGAGTTGGGGCTGTTCAGCATGGAGAAGAGAAGGCTCTGGGGAGACCTGGCAGCGGCCTTTCAGTATCTGAAGGGGGGCTACAAGAAAGAAGGGGACAGACTGTTTAGCAGGGCCTGTTGTGGTAGGACTGGGGGAAATGGTTTCAAATGGAGTGAGGGAACATTTAGTCTAGATAGAAGAAGTTTTTTACCATAAGGGTGGTGAAGCACTGGCACAGGCTGCCCAGAGAGGTGGTGGCTGCCCCGTCCCTGGAGACCTTCAAGGTCAGGCTGGACAGGGCTCTGGGCAACCTGACCCAGCTGTAGGTGTGCCTGTGCACTGCAGGGCGGTTGGGTTGGATGGCCTTTAAAAGTCCTTTTCAACTCAAGCAGTTCTATGGTTCTATGATAGGTTCCATTTAAATATAAAAATAAGCCTTTTTTTCTTGTGTGAGTGACTGAGCACTGGCACAGGTTGCCCAGAGAGGTTGTAGAGTCTCTCATTCCGGAGATCTTCAAACCCCGAATGGATGCAGTTCTGGGCAACCAGCTTTTGCTCTCCCTGGGCTGGACTAGGCAATTTCCAGAAGTCCCTTCCAGCCTCAGCTCTTTTGTAGTTTGGGGGCATCTGTGACGCAGCGAACAGGGAGCCTGTCGCATAGTTATCAGGGCACTGATCCTGCACGTTGAGGTGCTTGGAGCGGAGCAGACCGTCTGCCTCTTTCCACCGCAGAACCAAGCAGCTGTGGGATGATAGCTTGTATCCACTGATGACATTAAATGGATTTTTAACATGTAAACGAGAAGGGGAAAGCAGGGTGACTGGTTATTAGCTATGGGTTTGCCTGAAGCAGATTTCCCATGTTAAAGCACTTAAAAGCAAATATAGAATTTATGGCGTGTCAGTAGATTTTAAACCTGAATAATGTCCGGTTGTTGTAGCGGCTAATAATGCAAATTATCCAAGTCAGCCTCGGTGTAAAGCGGTAAATATATCCTGCCCATTCAGACACTTTTTTTTTCTTTTCCCCTTTTCCATTAATATTTCATCCCCCTGAAGAGACGTTCTCAAGATATTATGTGCACCGGCATACTGTGCTTATGGTATTCCTGGATGTCATTACAAAGAAGCCTGAAGACTGTACCGCTGCCTGTGACGCTAGCTTGGAAATTGCTTGGAGCAACAACAGCAAGTGTCAACAGGGAGCCGTATTAATTATTTGGAATGTGCCTCATAAGAGGAATCAACTGCTTTTATTGCGGCACGAATATTACTAGAAACAGGAAGGTTACTCTAGCTGTTATCGTAATCTATGTGTCATTAACTTTCCGTGTTTAGAAAAAGAGATTAACAACCCTGTAAATTGTTACAGTAAATAGATGAATTATAACAACATGTTTTTATTATAAATAAAAGTTTCTTGATGTAGTTACCTCCAAATTGCTGGAGAAGAATTGAGTCTCTAGCACCTGGGAAACTGTACGGCCGTGTTGAGAACTGAAATCTTCCATGCAGGTGAAAGCAATGCCAGGCTCCACAACGCAGTATCTTGTATCGTCTCCAGGTGGGACAGACAGATGCAGTTGTACTTCGTACTATGCTTCCTTCAGAAATTTTTGTGGCACAGAAGTACTTGCATCCCTCTTAGAGCAAGATTAACAGATCGAATGGGCTTGTGTGAAACTGATTGCCTTCTGTGGCGTATGGCCCCTTATGAGAACATCACGCAACATGTAGTGGTAAAGCAGGTATAACTTCAGGTCTGAATAGTTACCCTACATCTGCATGTAATAAAGCAAAAGAAAACGGGAGTGTTTTCAACTTTTGATCAGGTGCCTCCACAAAATGGAAGTTCGTCTTCATTTTGAACGTCAGGGTACGAGCATGCATTAGCAAAAATACTTGCGAACGTGTTCTGAGTCCTGTGCCATAAAAATGTTCTGTGTTTAATTACAGCCCTAACAGATCTCTGTAGGAAACAGCACGACTAAAACCCTTATTTGTCCACAGGGCAGGCTCACCACGGGCAGGTTTCCTATATTGCCCCGCCGATCCACCTCGATTCGGATCTGGAGCGACCGCCATCTAAGGGTGAGTCAGTGATGCAGCCACCATGCATTGTGAGAGAGCCACAGGCACGAGTGTAGATTGTTCTTTTGTTCATACAGCATCTGCAGGAAAGTTGCCACGCTTCATCCAACTGCTCGGGAGCCAGTTGTTTCCTCTGGGAGAGTTGTATGAGAGAGGACTCTGTCCCGCGTGCCACATTGCGTAGCTTTGAATATGCCGCGTTGTTCACAAGCTGCGTTGCTCTCTCCACTAGTTGCCTTCTCCAGGAATGTATGTACTTTAGCTCCTGCCCTCTGCCTTCCTTGCTTCCTTCCTAATCACAGTGCTGAGGCAAAGGGAGCTGGTGGCAGGATGCGAACAAGCACATTTCAGCTGCCTTCAGGTGAGTGAAGGTACAGAAGCAGTTGTGCAGTGGTTCAGGCCCGGTCTCACGTTGCCATTGCTCAAGGTTTTTTCTGAAGTTAGTGGAGAGACGCAGTCAGTCTGTAGGATGAGACTCCAGTTTTAGGTGACCTCATTGCCCTTGAGAGCAATGCCAATAGCTAATGTACATGGACTGAATCCGGAGTAGCCCTGCCTAAGGTGTGTGCCTCTGTTGGACTGTGGAAATAAGGTGGTATGAACGTGATCCTGATCTGGAGGATCTTCACCTGGCTGTGTTGTGATGAACCCCCACTGTTTGCCCCATGGCCTGGGGAAGTGGGCTTGGACCCAGAGTATGCATTCGTAGTGCTGCAAGTCAGACATATATGAAGAGATTTCCTGATCAGATCCAGGAATGAGTACGAGCAACAAACATTAGGAGTGCTGTGGAAGAAGGGAGTGGAGGAAAAGATGACAGCCAAAGCATGTTAGCAGGAAGATGCATGGTAGCTTAGGTTGTTTTTTTTTTTTTAACTTTGTCCTGCCCTTCCAAGGGCGTTGCAGTGGCAGGAAGGGTGTGGGCTTGTCCTCTGTGGTGATTGTGCCATTCGCTATGAGCACTATAAGGCCGCAAGAATGTTTGTGTGTGTGTGTTTCTCCGAGTGTTCGTGGCTGAAACACACGATGTTAATGCAAGATTAATCTGGATAGGCCTGCTGTCATTACGTCACATGAAGGAATCTGTCTTCTAAATCTCACTTCTTTATGCCTTTCTGATATTCTGAGAGACAGAACAACCTTTGTGTCAGTGAATTGCAGCTGCAACTGCAGACACATCGCTGCACCTCTGACAGCCTAAGGACTTTGTAGGCTAAATGAAAGCATAGCATTAATGCGCTTGGCATGGAAGGCTCTCTTAACTTCCAGCGTTCTTTTCCATCACCATCCATGCGTCTTCATCTGCAACTCGATCAAGCAAACATTTGTTTCCCTTTGTAAGTGAGCATGTGTGTTTTCTCAGCTGATGCAGTACTGAAAACCGAGGAACTGACTCTTGCTGTACAAAAGCAGCCTCAGCACGGTTACTCGTTGGTGGTTCCTCTCGCATCTCTGCGGGGTGGGACCGTGTTCGGGGCAGCGGAGCCTGGGCACGAGGATGCCCAGTGTCAGTCTTTGCCGTGAGATCTGGAGCAGCCTGTGGGCAATGAAAAAGCATCTTTTGCCTTGCTTTGTCCAAGGTAAAAGAGCTCAAGACTATCAAAACTCTGAAGTAATCTGGCCTTTGCGAGCGCATAGCCACCTCTGCAATGAACGCCGCTGCCGCCGGGAGGAGGGCGAAGTGTGTCAGGCAGAAGAGCTGCAGCACTTGCAGAGAAGGGAAAATGGAGTTTGTCCAACATAAACTGCTGCATTAACTGCTGCCACTGGGCCGTCCACCCCCCAGCTGAGACATTTTAAAGAAAGGGCTGCTTGGGGTGGAAGGAGTGATATTACTGTTGCCACATGCTGGTACAAGGTCTTGGATCCCTTGTGTAATTTAATAGGAGAAAGCCAGGGAGGCAGCCAGCTCTGAAGGCATCAATCCATTAGCTGGTGGCTGTGGGGTGTTAGAAATATGGTAATTGCTACTGTCTCCTGGGGAAGAGCAAGACTTTCCTTTGGCCCTGGGACACATACATCCGGCTATGCATCTGCTACCTCGTTTCCAGCCTCAGTGCCCCAAATCCATGAGGATGTTCTAAAAATCATGAAATCATTTTTCTAAGTGGGTGAGGGTTATGAGAGGGTTTTTTGGGCTACACTTCCTGACACCACGGGACACACTCAGGTCACGTTCCAAGCTTTATCCCATAACCACGAGGGGCACTTCAAAAAAGGAGGACACCAACACCTCTGTCCCAAAGCTGTTTTTGATTCTCCACAATTTCAGTAGCTGGGCCTTTAAAGAGTGCCAGGTTACAACAATCATCGTAAACCACTAAACGCTTTAGGTGCTTGGATGCCCTTCATTTCCCTTCTACTGAGCTCCCTAGCGCTGAGCTGAACACCACTTGCAGGTCAATGTTGCACCTGCAGTGACAGGAAGGAGCAAGGTGATAGCTGCCTTACAGTTCTGATTATACTAAATGGAAATGGAGCCATGGCAGGGATATAAAAGCATCTTTCCTTCCTGTATTAAAAATGATACAGATTTAGTGCTGCTGGTGGGTCGGTGCAGCCTCAGTTCTCGGCTGGCAGATTTATTTTTATTTGTAACTGCTTCTTCCTTCTCCTTTTTAAAAATTTTATCGCTGGTGACATTTACCCACATTGTTTATGCATGCAGTGCCTTTTTACCTGCCTTTCGGAGTCCTGGTGCTAGTACTGAATAGAGTATAAACTCCAGTAGTTTACTAGTACATTAGTGTCATCATACATTACAGGGTAATTACTCGGAGCTACTGCTCTGTGGTAACGCAGTAATGACACCGTAAATCACTTAACAGAAATAAGGCGCTGAGTCAGCATTTGCAGCAAGACACTGATCTTTCCCCACTCCCTTTTTAATTTGAGGGTGCTTTCAAATTAGCTCCGTGCATGAAGCAACGTTAGCCATTATTTTTACACTTGTTCTCAGCCTGATGGTCCAGATGCAATTGCATTATTTTTGCACTACTCTCTACACCGTCTGTGTGCGGAATGATTCCGGGGGTAGCTAAGACCTGGGACCACTGGAAAGAAGTTAAATGCCATGGTGTTGCTGAAGCACCAGTTGTGGCTCCAGCTTCGTAATGTGTGGTCCTGGTGATGATGCAAGCTAGGGCTGATAGCTAGAATCATAGAATCATCGCTGTAGCCCTCCTTTGGACGCTCTCTAATAGCTCAGCCTCACAGGCTGGGGATTAAACTTACGTTTAAAACTGGATCACTGGGTACAGACAGTAGTGAAGGATTTCACAGATAAGGGTGATTCTGATACACTGCCTTAGAAAGGAATTTTATGGAATTATCATATGTAGCAATAAATTTAATTTAGCATTTGAACTCATTTTCTGCCAGGTACTAAAATACAGTGAATAAAATGAATTAAACTTACTGAATCCACACACTAATGCTATTTATAAAGCTTTATGGAAGCAGATGTCAGTGTGTATGTGGAATCACATTAAACATGAAATATGTGCCTGGCTTTTACATCTAGGCAGTCCAAGAAGCTCTCCTCCCCTGTCGAGCTAGCATTTTGCAAAGGTTTCCCTCAAAGCTGAAGCTCAGGGGGAGTGGTTGTCTTGGAGATTGATGCACTTGAAGTCTGCGTGTTTCCAAAACATGAAATTATAAGGAAAAGCATTTATTGCTCCCCAGTTCTCCAAATACAAAAAAAAAAAAAAAAAAAAACATAAATGAAGGAGAGTTGGGAGGTTCTCACCCTTCCCTGCATATTTTTCGAGCGAGGAGGTTGTTCTGGCCTCGGTTCAGGCACTGTTTTTCTTTGCTCTAAATTTCAGGAGTGTGGTTCAGCCTCCTTAGATGCAGAATCTCTTCCTGTAAGGAATCCTACAGGGCATGGTGTCAGGGAGAGAAGCAGAGGTTTTGCTGCTTTATAGGTCTTTCCTCCCCAGCTCATTGGTGTGTCCCTTTGTGCATTCTCCCTGCAAAAACTGGGCCCACTTTATTGTTTTTCTTCCTCTTTGCATTTGCAAAATCTGAAGAACAGTCAACCATTCCTGAGCATCAGAAGCCCTGCAAAATCCTGCTAACAAAAATAGGGTTTTGGATTTTTTTTTTTTTTTTTTTTTTTTCCCCTTCCTCCCAAAGGTCCCAGAGAGGGTCGGCGGCTTTGCAGATGATATGAGAGGAAGTGACAGCTGGTTACCAGCAGGGCTGGCTGCACAGCTCACTTCTCCTTCCCAGACCTGGAGAGGAGGGCATGGGGCAGGGAGGCCCCATGGCGCTTCCCGTGATAATTCAAGCCGATGCGCGAGGTCACGCGTCCCGCGCTCGCCAGGCCCTGAAACACCCGCTCTCCTGCCTCCCCCCTCAGTTCCAAGGCTGTGAGAGCCTTGGACAGCCCAGCTCAGAGCTGAGGGTGGCCAGACACCTCCCAGTTCCAGGCTTTTTCATTTTTTTTGCTTGATTGCCCTAATTCACTTAGCTTGGGAGTGCTTTATGGTGTCCCTCTCCTTTTCCCCCAGGTCCCACTTACGCCGCTCCCTCCTTTTAGGGTTAGTTACAGCAAGGTGTTCTCAGCTTCTTAAGGCAAGGTTATTCTCCTGCCGTGTTGCAGGAGGCAGTGTCCAGGTGAGAGGCTGTTTCACCTCGTCAGGGCCAAGATGGGACCATGCGCTGGGTAGTGGTCAGGGTCTGCCGTGCTTGGGGCCTTGCTTCCTTTTCCCCATCCAATGCCGGTTGCTATACGATGTCCTGCTCTTCCTCCTGCCTCTCTCCTCTGGTTTTCTTTGCTTTTGCTCAGCCTTTTCTCCAGCTGTGACTGCCCTCAGGGCAGCGTGGTCGATGCAGCTGCCAGGTACGGAGCCTGTTTGGGTGGTGAAAATAATGGAGAGTGAGCTCTGACAGAAGTGTGTGATGCTTTTCGCAGTCTCATCCACAGCTCTCCAGGACCCTGTCATGTTTCAGATGTGCCCTGAAATGTCCATCTTCCTGGCATACGCTGATTTCTCTGGAGCAGGCAGCTGCTTGGAGCATAGGCCGTGCCCAGTACCTATGAACCCCTCATTTAGGTATCATGGGTGATGACAGCTGTCATCACAACCAGAGTAGCCAGGGCTCCTGGAACCCTTGCAGCAAGCCTACAGCCCTCCTGTTCGCTTGTGGTGATCAGCAAGGCCTGCTTTACGTCCTGGAGCTCATCCATGGTCACAAAAAGTTAACGGCGCGCCGTTTGCCGCTTCCCTCTGTTACCATGGCATGGAACCATTCTTATTTCTTTGGAATGTGTGTTTTCCTTGCAGAGGGGCACCTCGGGGCACTGCTGTTTATTCATAAGATAGCAGCGTTCTGTCTAGCAGAAAGCCAGAGCTAACAAAGTCTCTCAAGGAGGAGTGCTAAATCGTGTATGCTGGTGGGAGTTGTTCAAAGTATGTACGCTGGAAAATGTTTAAGGAATTGAAGGGAAGAGGGAGTCTGAGTGATGTTTAGCATCTTTTACGTTATTCCTACGAATCTTAAAAAANTTAAAAAAAAAAAAAAAAAAAAAAAGAGGGAAAGAAAATGCGATTTTAACTTCTTTTTTCTTGTACCAGGTAGCTGCCTCCTTGCTTAGGAGCTTTTCTGTGGAGATCAGCATGAACTGTGATTTAAAGATGCCTTGAAATTTGGTTATTTTTAGGCTGTTTTAAGGTACAGTACGATCTGATGTGCCCAAAGTGGACAGAGATGCCCAGCCAGGAGATTCTTTTGACAGTGGGTTTCATTTCCCAGTGTGCCGAGTTGTGCCGCTCGCTGTCAGCGGGGGAAGTTCTCACCCAGCCGACAGTGGCAACAGCTGGAAAGCAGAGCCAGCCATGGCAGAACACCCTCAAGCATTGCTAATCCAAAGTGAATGTCCTATTACCAGCTTGAGAAAAAGCTGTTGAACTAACTCAATGCGGGAAATGAACGCAACGCTGCATACAGCATGAGACTCTTCTCGAACTTTTTTTTTTCCATTTTCTGCCAGGCTAATTTTTGGCTACACTTCTCTTTCTGAAATATTTATAGGGCAAATAACTGTTTTAAATGAGCAGATGGGGGAGACATAAGACAAGCTGTTAAATTAATAAACATGTGTGGTGCTTTATCAGTGAGGGAGCCCATTTTGGCATTTCTTCTGGATGATTTGTATGGCCTATCACCATTGCACCTGGTGCAGGGACAAGAAATGGGCACTTAATAACCAAACAATGTGCAAACTCCTTCCATTATAACTTCATTATGTCAGATATAATCGTCTGTAACTAGATGTCAGATACATAATTTATGTCCAGCTCCCCTGTGGAGCAGTGGCCATGTGAATGAATGGCCCCATTAATGGCAAGGAGCTTTTACTGTAACTTTTCCCCTCCTGGTACACGGTCCATTTTGTCATGTGGTATTAATTCTGAATCGTTTCAGGGCTGCAGAAGAATGCCTGTTATATTTGTATTTGTGTAATGGGAGGAGATGGCAAATAAATCACCTGGGTTTATGAGGATGGTGTTTTTGTAAAGGAATCCTTAGGAAATGTGCGTGTGTTAGCGTGGGATATAGGATCCCACAGTTCTGGGCAACTGTTGGGTACCTGTTGATATTAACAAAAAGTTACAAATTCAAAGGATCAGAGAGGCATGAGTCCTGTTACAGAAGCACTTCTGTGTATTTTTATGTTTGTTTGTTTGTTTGTTTGCTTTTTAATATACAGCCTTGTTTGGGTGATGAAGAACTGGAGGGGAGAACAAATTAATCCTCCGAATCTGGGAAGAGCTTGCTAGCAGGGCAGTTAGGAAGCCACCTCTAACGCAGCAGCACTGCTAGTGCAGTTACTGAGTGAGAAAATGGGTTTTATTCCATTGCAGCTACAATGTTTGTTTTATTTTTCATCAGGTATAAATCTGGATGAAAAATTGTCCAGTTAACACTATTTATAATGGCAGAGGACTTCTTAGTGTCTGGTAGAGTTTTCCATTGCCAGAACAAAATGATTTTTAGACTAGATAATGAATGGAATGTTTACCTAGCAAAATCTTAATGCTTCCTGGACTCGTAGCTTGGATTTCTGAGTGGCATGTATGCTTAAATATTTACAGCAGTGGAATATTGTGTTACATCCATAGCATCTTCTACTGGCAAATGCTCTCTTCATATTATTTTGTTTTCTGTGGTTGTTATTTTAGGGTTTTTATGTCACCAACAAAAGCTAGGAGAAAATTCACTGTGTGTAGGTATTTCATGAAAACAGATCACTCCCTTGGAAGGTCTCTTCCCCTTTGCAAAAGAAATGTAAGTTTTGGGTTAATTCCAGTAAAATCTGTGGTATGGTTAGTTCAGGAATAAAACACCCTCCGTCCCTTTCATGAATTCTATCCCACTACATTCACTGGTAGCAAATTAGTTGACAAAAATCATCCAAAGTGACCTTGTGGTCGTGCCACCTAGACTTGGGTATGAGATGAGTCAGGAAAAGCAGCTGATAAAGACTTGGGTCTTTCGCTAGCGGAGTCTGGCTGCCTTCCAGTAAAACACGGAAGGATCTTAGTAGTCAGCAAGCAAGTCTGATGTAATCTCACTGAAGTTCATCGGACTCACGCTGTGCACCTCTAGAAAGGCAACCAATTTCCCGTACCAGCAAATCATGCTAGGTTCACACACGCTGTTGACAGCAGAGTCAAAAGAGGAAAGAGTTTCTCTGTTAATTTGGTGGCTCTTCAGGCAGTGGGGCTTTCTGTAGGTAAACAGTGGTGGTTTTTTGTACAGCATTTGGTACTTGGAATCATCTTGGGTTGAATCAGAAATTGTCGGAAAAAAAAGATATTTCCACCACAGTCAGTGGTCCGATTCCTTCTAACGTGTTTGATGTTAGAGCCCAATTCTTCACAGTTAGGGGAATTCAAGTGAGGTGGTATCTGTTCAGAAGGAGATTTATTCCCATGGATTGGGTACCCAGCTCCTGAATGGCTCTTTTGGAAATCCCAGTCTTGATAAACGCATACTAAATACTGATTAACGGATAAACATTACGGAGCCCTGTTGTTAAGATTGTAACTTGGCTCCCTCTTCAGAGAGCTTGTTATTTAAGCTCTCAGCCAACAAAATTTGGCTTGATAGCTATCATATTTGCTCAGAAGACAAGGACTGCTATATTCTAGATGCAAATGGTTTGTTACTGCCTTCAGGATGGCTCAGTGGGTTTCATTCTCCTCGAAAACTCTCAGGACGCAGTATTTAAAACACCTCAGGTGCCTTAGAGAAGAGAGATTCTGGTTGGAAAAATTAATTGCAAGAGTTAGAGCCATGAGAGCACAATCCAGCCCCCGGGGGTGTTGCCCAAGGAGCCTTCAGGGATGGGGAGAACCAGCTGGACATGGGGCAAGGGGAAGACTTTGGCCATAGCCAGCCGAGTACAGTATTACATGGGAACTTTGTGTTCAGGCTGTACCCTCAGTGCACCAGATCTACTAACCTTCAGCCAAGGAAATGAGTTTGCATGAAAGCCTCCCCCTCATATGGGCATGGGTGAGGGCACAGCAGGCTCCCACCTCTTTCTTTGGCAGATATGGTACTCCAGGAGTCTTAGGGATGCACAGCTCTAGATTAAGCACATTAAGCTGTAGTGAGTATATCACTTGCTTCATTGCAGCTCTATTTTTCCTGGAGAAAATTAGCTGTGCTTTCTTCATTAAAAAATGACCACAATGATCGGTGCTGTCCTGGCAGTCTCCCCTTTAGATTTGCTGTTTTCCTGGTTTTTCAGATTTCAGTCCCGGTTTTGTCTTTTTTTCCTTATGATCTCTGCTTTGCACAGATGTCTGTGTGTGTGTGTGTGCGCATGTGCCTCTGTTATGCCCACAAATTTAGGAGCAGACATGCAGCAAAATAATACAGAGTAAACAATTACATTTCATTTTCTGGAATAAAAGGAAATGTGTGTTCATAAACCTTCCTCTACATAACCTGTGTTTGAGAGTAAAAAGAAGATGAGGTTTCTAAATTCATGAAGACCCTTTGCAATGGAATCCTGTGTGCCACTGAAGTGTAACAAGCTTATTTATATTTTATTGTGCTTCTAGATCAAGCTGCATTATTATGGGCTGCATTCCCCAGATACTATAGCTGTTGCTAAGGAAAAGGTGCATTGTGTTAATATTTTGTGATAATAACTGCAAGCTGGGTCCTGTACATTGATGAAGGGGAAAAGTGAAGTTAATGCACTGTTTTGATTAGCGACTCCGTAGGTTGTAGGTCACATTTAAAGACAAAAATGAAGCTTGAATTTGAGAAGAATTCACACAGAAAACGTGGGGAAACCAAACAATTGACAGAATTTATTTACTGAACTTCTAATTTGCTTAGCAGTAGGGATCTGGAACCAACCCCGCTAAGGAATCTTGGCAGAAGCAAACTGAATGCTTTTACCAGACATGTTCAGTGAAGAATTTCTCAGCGTTTTTCATGCGTTAATGTGTTTTGAGCATGTAAACAGAACATTCATCTTTAATTCCCGTTTCCTGGCCATTTCCAGTGCTGGTGTCTATTATGTGATTTAGGTGCCTTCTGATTCATTCAGTGTTAGGTTGATTCACTAAGAGCCTACAGTCAAGTAGTACACAGCACAGTACAGGACGTAGAATGGCAGCATAATGCATTAGTGTCAGTGTGTGGTGACAAAGAAAAGGCCAGAGTCATGAGCAAGACAATGATGTCCGTGCAGGGTACTCTAACAAAATATGCTATCCAGACTGTATTGATGAGTATTATAAAAATGTTTACAAAACAAGGAAGGATCTTGGCATTCCTCCTAAAGGAATGTTCTGAACCAAGTTTCCCCTTTCCAAACTGTTTTCTCATTAATGGTGCTGCCAAGGCGTGAAACAGCCGCGCAGAGAGGGCTGCACGGGTAGGAGCTCGCCCGAGTGCTCGCATACCCTGCAGCGTGAGCACTGCACGTAGCTGACGTGACCAGGACAGCGTCCTTGGGGCCACTATGGTCATCACAGGCACGAGACTTGAGTGGGCTTTGGCAAAGTTAGTGTTGCATATCGCTGGTAAAGGCTGTAATAATAACTCACGAGATACCTCACTGTGCGCTCCTGATCATAGCAGGTGAGGAATGCTGAGCCACGGGGATGGAGGGAGAGCTGGCCTGTCTGAGGTGATGTGCAGGTGGGAGAGGTATGAGAGGGTGAAGGCTCAGCCCAAACGCTGGGAGAGGTGCAGATGGTTTTGGATCAAACTGACCCCCCCCCAATCCCCTATCTTCAGCTCCTGTCCCTTTCAGACAGCCCGAGGCCGCTGCACGTGCTGACTGCAAAGGCCACAGGCTGGGACGTCCGAAGTCCTTGCCCTCATCATCCACCTGTGGTTTTAAAAAGCGTGTGCCCCCTTATGGCCAGGGGTTTGTGCTTTTCTTTAAAGCACGTTGCGCCTCTGCGTTGTGTTTGGTTAAATAACTGCAGCTTAGAGCAGATATTTCGCATATAAGCTGACAGGGCTGACACTGTGAGTATTTTGCAATCATTTGTTTAATTAGCTGGAGCTCTTTGGGGAGAAGTTTGTGAAATGGCATACTCCCAAAGTCTAATTTAAATCTGTTTTGCTTTTTTGATGGAGGGCTCATAATGCAAAGCATTAAAAAACGTACGAGTGAATGGAAGGCAACAAAACCCCTTCTGTTGGTGGGCAGTGCCTCGGTAACAAACGTGCCCAAATATAGGAAGGAAATTACATTGGGTACAATGACCTACAAGAGGGGAAATTGGAATTAAGTCCACGCAGCTGTCTTTTTTTTTTTTTTTTTTTTTTTTTCTGTACCTGCACTTCCCCTCTGTTTTCTGTTAGTGCAATGCTTAATTAAGCTTCTCCTTTGTTTAGAGGTTAATTCCTTTCCTAATCTACAGCTATGTCTGCAGAGGTGTTCATTACTGGAGCAAATGAAGGCCTGAGACAGGAGAATGGCAGCTGCTGAGCCCCTATTACTTGCTCAGAGGGCAACCTCCAGGCCCTGCTTTCAGATGCAGAGTTGCACAGACAGCTCCTCTCCCTGGCTTTCTGCGTGCAGCAAAATGGTTCTTGTTGGGGAGCTAAAGAGCTCAAACAGCTTTGGGAAGGATAAAGGTTCTGGGAAAATAAAGGGTCACTCCTTCCGAACAACGGGAAAGGCTGGGCATAAATGAGAAGCCACTGCTTGTTACACAGAGATCAGATTTTATTAGGTTTTCTTGTTCTGGTTGTGGGATTAGTCACTTCGTGCTTCCACAGCAATACCTAGTTTTTGTAGGAAGAGATTTTTAACCGTGGCACCCCATTGCCCTGGAGATATTCACATATGTACTGTGGTCCTTTCAGTTCTTTAGAAGCTCCAGCTTTGGGGTAAAAGAAAAAAGGCAATTGTGGAGCTCGTCAGTTACTGCTGGCATGGCCTCTTTACTGAGCTCTCTGGTCAGTGCTGATGGTGACCTACACATGCAGGTACAATATTTCGCACATGTCAACAATCTTTTTTTTGGAAGAATGATATGATGAGGAATGGCACAAGCAGCTCAAGAAGCACTGATTTTTGCGATCAGTAGCTGGTGAAATTAGCATGTTCCTTCTGTTTTGTTTGCACAATTACAAATTAGATCAGGAAAATATGCTCCCAGAGGTGTGTTTGTGTTTTGTAGGAGAGCATTGGCATGGGAAAGGGAAAATATATTAGTACAAAGCATTTTACCCCATTTGTAGCCTATACTGCTGGCTCCAAGCTTGCAAAAATTCAATAGAGGTGCAAAAGAAGAAAAATGTGGGAGGAAAGGCGAAATAGAAGGAAACAAATGCTGTGTAGAGCAGCTAATTAGTATAGATTGCATTCAGCTGGCGTGGAAGGTGCTGGGAGCGTTACAGGAGCAGCAGGGACGGAGGAGCAGAGGTGTGTGCTGAGCAAGGGGGGCTCTCCCACCCACCCAAACTGCATCTCGGGGCATTTCTGAGCTGCTCAAGGACAGCAGGAAGGGGCAAGACCAAGCGTCCATCTGCAGTTTGCTAGAAATAGCAGAGCATAAGGGGCTGCCCGCAGAGAGCCAGAGCTACTGCCCTGGGTTTTGTCTCCCACCAAGTCCCACTGGGGATGTGATGGCGTTCCTGTTTTTCTGATTCAGCCTTCCAGCCCAGACCCCAATGTGCAGTCCTGCAGAGCCTCGTACCAGAGGTGCTGACCACCCCGGGGTGGTGCAGCATTGGGGAGAGGTGGTCTGTGAGCAGCTCAGCCTCCAACTTATTGCTCAGATGTGCAGCAACACCAGCCTCTGCCCCAAAATCCCCACCCCCAGAGAGGGCCCCAGAATATAACCCAGCATCTCTCTAGCTCCTACGCCGAGGAGATGTAAGTAACAAGCAGCTTTTAGCGGCTGTAATTGCACTTGAATTAACTGGATGCCTGTGTGGTTGGTGGCTCCTGCAGCCTAACAGCACTCCTGCAGCACTGGAAACCTCATTGCTTTGCCTCACAACAGTTCCTATGCCAGGAAGCCTCAGAGGGCACAGCTCTCTTGGCATAACTCAAGAAATAACTTGGCAAGTAAGCTCTGGAGGCTTAAACTCCTGTCCCAGCTGGGATACGTAATGATCTAGCTACCTGCAAGCTTTGATCTTCCCTTTGTTCTCTGATTTACCATTTGCTCATAAACACACACACAAAAAGAAAAGAGAAAAAAAAAGGGATGTGGGTAGGAAACGCTGCCTGCAGCGTGCAGGCAGGGCTGAGCTGCAGCCTTGGCTCTGCTCTTTGTGTCCTCAGGGTGGTAGTGCAGCTATGGCTTCTCCCTGCCTTGCCAGCTGCCGGGGAGCGAGGAGGCATGCCGTGCATCGAGTTTGCTGCTTGGAGGTTTGGTTTAACCTGCATCCCTGCATTTAAGCGACACAGATGCATATACCTGTGTGCTTTGTTTCCTGAAGTTGCGTCAGGGCTGCCGGGGCGAGTTGCACGTGGGCATTTTTGTGACAGCATGCTACCAGGAGAGTTTGGAGTCGGGGACTGCAGCTGCTGTCAGATCAGCAGGGATTTAGTGAAAATCTCTTCTGCCGCTCTTGCAGCCTCAGGAGGCAGGGCAGGACTTCTGCAGGCAGCTGGCCAATAGCTGTCCAGGTGAAGAAATGAGCTAAAGGAAAAAAAATACAGGAAACTTTTATTGCACCTGAAGAGAGAAAGATTTTGTTTCTCTCTCTGCCTGAAGACAGTTGCAGTTTATCATAAATCTTTGACGAAGCTAATACTGCTGACCAGTAGCTGCGAGCTTTCTGCACGGCAGCTTTCAGAAGGCAAAGGCACTGCTCGTCGTCGAGCAGCAGCCCCAGGAAGGTGACGGCGGCCAGCCCAGAGTGCCTGAGGCTGACTGTGCTCTGTGTCCCTGTTTTTGTCCCTGTCTTTCTTTTGCCAGGGGTTGTTCCCGGCGTTGGTGGGCCGCTGTTCTGAAAAGTGTCTTGTGGTGTCTTGACTTCGGAGTCTAGCGGTGCACAGATCGTGATACACTGCAGGACGTCCCTCAGTGGTAGGAAGGGCTCGGATCTGTGGAGTGTTTCAGCCTGCGTGTATGAAATCACGTTAGTGCTTGGGTTTTCCATTTGGCTTTCTACTCCGTGTGACTGTGGCCATGTTTGAATAATGTCCGAGCGGAAATTGGTTTTATTCGACCTCATTTTGTGCACAGCAAGATGCGCGTTGCCTTGAAATATGATGTCATTCCCGAGCAGAAGCAGAAGGGCTTCTCTTCAAGCCAGCCCTGGCTCTGGTGTCTTGGTTTTTAATAGGCCAAGCTGCAAAGTAGCAGGAAATGGTGGAAATTGCAAGGTGGAAGTGGGTTTAAGTGGCAGTAATCTCTACCCTTGCTGCAGGGAGAGAGCAGTAAATTGCTGCTCTCTCTTGGCTGGGAGGAAGCCTCAACACAGGTTGTTGCTCTGCTTCTTTTTGATGGCATTTCACCTGTTTTTTAAGTGGACGAAGGGGAAAAAAGTGAAGGGAAAAGAATGTTGTATAGCACTGTGAAGAAGGAAAACAGTCTGTATCGTAATACCTTCCTAATACCTTGAGTGAGGAGCTGGAGAAACACGGGGCACAATCTCCCAAAGCCCTGAGACGCTGCACGGCCCGCCCAGCGGACGCGCTGCGGGCAGGAGGCCCCCAGCCACCACAGGTTTTTCTGGAAAACCAAAGCAAGAGTCTTGGCCGTGTGAAGAACTATTAAAGAAAGAAAAAATAATAAATGAAGTGTTGCTCAGATTTTCTGGTTGCCATGGTTTTTGGGGGCTGTGTTATTCACTGCATTCCAGATACCAAATACAGACATAGCTAATTTCACCTGGAAAAAAAGAAGTGGCGGGATTTTCTCTGTTTTTTTAAATGGAGATTTTGTCCGTCTGTTTCAGGGAGGGTTGCTTGCCTGCTTATGGGGTACTTTTGTGTGTGTCTGTGCGTGCACAAAAATGACATTGCCAAGACCAGAGGTGGGTTGTTTGGGCCCTGCTTGCTGATGCTGGGGTTTAGCTGCAGGAGCTCTGCCGTAGCTCATGGCAGTTAATGCCGTGTCACAGGTAAAGGCTGGAAAACAGGGCTTTGGCTAACAGCGGCTGCTCACAGCAGGCAGATCCACAGCGGGATCGATCTGACAGCGACACACACCCCAGAGCCCGCATTTCAGGTGGAGGTACCCAGGGTGGTGCTGCTGTGCCTTCTTGCTTAAAGGTTGCGGAGCAGTGCAAGACGTAGGGTATCCCTTTGTATTTTTGAAGAGCAGTGGTTTCCTCAAATGTGCCTCCTGTCATGGCTGGACTATCCCTGCCGTTTGGTTAGAGATGAAATTTCCCTTTTTCTCCTCTCAGTGGTGCAAGGGCTTTGGTGCATTTTTAAACATTTGATATATTCAACATCAAAGGGATTCTGCGTTTGCACATGAGGATAGCTGTTGTCTTAATGAATGTGACCTTAAAATTTGCCATCAACTAAAAAAAGAAGATTGTCTCATAGCTGCACACGCATTTTATGAAGATGTTTCTTACCCTACACAGTGTTTTGGGGAAAGAAAAAAACAACTTAGAGCTAGGATCCAGGAGAGGCTGTGCGAGTCAGAGCACGGTTTGTTTGCTCCAAGTTCAATCTCCCCTTGAGCCCAGCACAGGCCGTCACTAATCCAGCTGGTATGAGCTGAAAGTTGTGATGTACCAAGAGAAATGTACAGTAGAGCATGACTCTTACAGGTGAAAAATGTGAGAGAAACAGGCTGTGCCAGCCCAGAACTGCAGCTCGGGCTGGGGTTCTTCTCTCAAGAGATCCTGGTGGTCACACACCACTTGCCGTGGCAAAAGTGTGGGAAGGGGCAGGGAGGGGACCATGGTTTACTGGAGATGGTGTCTTAGGTGTTATCTGAACTGGAGATAACAGCGGGGATAGCAACAAGCATTTCGTTTTTAGCTTTGCTGAATATTCCTTTTCCCTGCTGAAAGGCATTCTCTTTGCCTTTGACACCTGTAGCTGCACCAGTGGAAACCGAGGGTAAAAATATCGCTGTGGTGATTTGGTAGTATTTTACATCAACTGTGCTGTCACTGAGCACAGGCATAAAATGACTGGGTGAGGTACAGGAAATCAGTCTGTAAATCCATAAAAATTGTGGGTTTTCTGCATCTCCTGATTTCCCATTGTCCGTATTCATTAGCGGAGAGCAAAATGGATGAATTAGTGCTGCGCGCCCAGCAGCTGCTCATCTGACTTCCCAAGCTGCACATGCGGTGGGTGTCTGGGATATTTTCACTTGCAAAGAAATAAAAAATATCCAGCTTCTGTTATCTCTCCCCCTTTTCCTAAGTAGTCTTCTGAGACAAGGGAGCGACTGCTGCCTCCCCGAAGCCCAGCTCTGATCGTGGGGCTGCTTCTGAACACAGATTTCCTACCAAAGGGTGGCTTCTGCAGGGATCCTTCCAGTTCCTCTCGGAATGGTGCCCAGCCCTCAGCCCCCAACTGTTGTGTTTGGGGGTACATTTTCCATTAAAAACAGCCTAGGAGTGGCTGAGCTCCGCTTGCTACACCAGTCCTGCCGGAGCACACGCAGTCTCTAGGTTGACAGCGGGAGATTTCTGAACCCAGAAGAGCAGTGGGAAGCTTTGAGCCCTCTGCAAAGGGACCATGACTTGTATCTGTCACTCACTGAGAGCCAGAAAGGCTTGGTGTGTTTTCTGAGAAGCTGTGCATTTCTGTAAGGATGGGGGCCTGGCAGGGAACTGGCATGAGATCTAGGGGGGGCAAACAGAAGTTCATAGCCTGTGGGGAGGTGGGATTTGGGCTGCAGATGGCATGTCGGAGAGGAAGGCTGTGTAGGTTATTAATATGGTGGGTGGCTTTCTTGGGAGGGGAACTTCTGAAGCTGTTGCTTTTCTCTCTTTGTGTCTTGGTGCTGCTGATTGCAAGGGGAGAAGAGGATTATTATATGTATTAGGTATTTAGGCACTAGAGATAACTCACAATGCTGAAAACTAAACTTATCTCTGATTAAAATTTAATTGCTCCCAAGCTTCCACTAGTTACTTGCATTAAGTTTCACA
This sequence comes from Alectura lathami, assembly GCA_013399715.1. Classification (NCBI taxonomy): domain Eukaryota; kingdom Metazoa; phylum Chordata; class Aves; order Galliformes; family Megapodiidae; genus Alectura; species Alectura lathami. The sequence goes on along the minus strand of VXAV01000600.1, from coordinate 139,306 downwards.
CCATCGGAAAGTGCTCATCAACCAGTGTTGGATTTAACAGGAATTTGGCAGATGTTAGTGAAGTGCTGGAGGAGATCCAAACCACAAGATCTGCGGCGTATAATGTGTTTGAAAATTTGTTGGCAGCTGAAAGGAAAAATTGAAAACCTGGAAGCAGCAATAGCTGGACACAGATCGCTTCTCATCAAGCAGCCAAAATGTTGGGTCGCCACCTCCAGCACCTGGAGCACCAGTGCAGGTCAAGGAGTGCTGCGTGTCGGTGTCTTCGTGAGGTGTCAAAGCAGCACATACCATTTTATTGGCTTTTAGAGAGCTTTGTGTGAGGAACTCTGCTATCTCCATGGAAATCTTCGAAAAAACTCCAACATTCTGTTCTGAGGCAATTTAGCAAATTAGCTATGTTTTATAAATCTTAGGTTTTCGGTGCAGATTTTCCCTCGTTTTGAGGACATTTATTCAGAAACAAGGTCCCTGCTCAATAAGGGACTAATTTATTTCAGTTACATTCAGGTACACATTACCTTCCTATCCAGCTCTGCCTGTGGCACTGTAACCTCAGCACTACCCTGCTCTTCGTTACCGGGATGTGCTCCTGCCGCAAGAAGAGGACAAATGCGAGCAGCAGACAAGGTTGGAAGAACCTTGCTCCATTTTTTATAAGTGTATCCAGAGTAATGACAGGAGGGTGCTTGCCTCCGTGTGGATGTGTCGTGTTGTGGCAGCCTCACTGCAGCACAGCGGCAAGGCGAGGGTGAGGATGCTTCTTCCAGGCAAACGGAGCCGAATTAAAATACAGGGTGGTCCAAGTGCTTTGCAGAGAAATGCCTGGTTGTGTTTAAGCATAGCACACCCGGTGGTTTAGTGTCTGTCACCTTGTAATGCGTGAAGGTATCTTGACAATGCTTGTGGCAGGAGTTTGTGTGGAAAAAAGTGAATCTCAGCCTAAGCCCTTTTCAACTGCTCAATAAGCGTTCGGTGGAGTTTGTGCGAAAGATTAAGTCTGATTCGCCCCTTGTCGGGTCTGAGCTGATGGGCAGAGCAGACAACACGGTGCCTGCCTTGTGCTGCTGAAGCATTTCATCGCTTAGATATGATTTCAGTTGTTCTCTAGTCTATAGCAAAATGTATTTCATATGCTCTTCTGCTCTACAGTCTGCCTTGGGCTCAGCAGATCTCAGCTGCAAGGTGGACGCCGCCTGGGAGAGGTGCCGGATGCCTGGGCTGGTTCTGCCCCATCTTTGGGTGCTGATCTGCTTCTGGTTCATCCCCCAGGGAGAGCTGGAGTGAACGGGGGTTACAGGTCCGGGTGTGCGGCTGGGGAAGGAGTGCAGCCCGTGCTGTACTCTGAAGTGTTGGCTTAAATAACCTTAAGCCTGTGTTTGAAAGCTGCACTGAGCTGGGGACCGTGTGTTGCCACACTCTGCACTGCCATGTCAACAGGGTCAGCGTGCAGTTGGCTGGTTTTTTTTGTTGTTTTTTATTTTTAAGCTGTGTCTCATTATTATTAAACATTTTACAGGGTTTTCTGAGGAAAAAAGGCAAAGCAAAATACTTCAAAACTATCAATCCCTTTCAGTTCTGTTGCAAAGCCCACCCGTGCTCCGTTCCTCATAGTAGCTTCTGAAGATTTCTGGAGTATATTCCGGAATATATGGATAGCAATGCTATTTCCAGCAGTGAGACTTCTTAAAAACCTGATAAGAAAAGCGGTTTTTTCAGACGCCAAAGGCAATCAATTTGGTGCTTTAACAGTGACGTGGGAGGCAGAAGGCACACGTAGGCTGTCACAGGGCTCCTTGCCAGCGCGTGGAGAGAAATAGGGCAGCACAGTCTCTCTTCAGGTTTTTCAGAGCAGATCTGAGCTCCTCAGCGCTGAGGCGCTGCTCTGGCAACCAGCACTGATCTTACCTGACCGTAACAAGCGTTGGCCTTGCTGCTAATTCTGTCCAGCAAGTGCAAAGATGCGCTCCCAAAATCACTGCCCAACGCCGTTCGTGCCTGCCCTGTGCCAGCTGCGCGCCTGCTGCAGCTCACCTAACCTTGGCCACCAGGGACAGCGTGAAGGGAGGGCGGATTGCAAAGACAAAAAGAGGGATGCTTTGCAAGAAGGAAGGTTTAAACAGGGCTTCAGTGTGCTGCAGCCGTGCTGCATGGCAGCGGGACGGGGGCAGACGTGCAGCGTGGGTGACTTTGCTGAGTCATCTGTAGTACTGGAAAGTTTTGTTCTGCAAACTGTATTCTGGCCTGTGAGAGATGCCTTTGGTTTCAGGCTCAGTTGTTAGAGGATCGAGTATCTTACAATTTACTTTTTTCACTAAGCTTGGTTATTGTTGGCCAGAACTGGCCTTTGCCTACACGTCTGGTAGAGCACACCTCCTTAAGGCAGTTCGCATCACCAGAGGTTGTGTGAGTACTAGTTGTGNAAAAAAAAAAAAAAAAACACTTTTAAAGGATGCCAATTACAGAGACAGGTGTTTTGAGTGCAAGTCTCCTGTCACGTCCTTTTTTGTGTGCTGTTTGATCAGACGCAGTTAACTCTAATTGTAATTTGTTTTGTGAAGGAAGAAGAGTATATACAAATATGTAAACATGCACACAGACGCAGCCAGTTCATCTAGCAGTTCTGGGGGCGGGGAAATTAATGCTGTTTCCACCTTGCAATCAGAATTTATCCTGCTGGTTATGGCTCTCCAAAGGTGGAGGAAGTGGTAATTCGGCAAATATCACCACTGGGAAGAAGGCCTTTTTTGCTCCCCTCCCTGTTTCCTGCTGTGTTGGGTTTTGCAGAAGGACAGCTGCTGATCAGTATTAGCACATGCCTGGGATGCCTGAAGCTTAATCTGCCCTCAGTGCTCAGGTGGGCTTCCTTTAGTCCGTTAGACCCCACCTGCACTATGGAAAGGTTTGCCGGGAGAAATTGGGGTGTGCGCTGAGGGTCTGCAGCCCTGGGCAGGAAGGCTGTGTATGTTCCCCTTCGGTGCAGGAGCACCTAAGAGAAAGCAACGCAATTTTTAAATCCTAGTGGCTCTATCGGAGCAGCCAAGCCTCAGCATTCCCTGGGATTGTGCAGACAGGTGAGGGGGAGACGTGGCTGGCAGTTAGGGCAGGAGTGCCACCAAAGCTAAGCCAGGGCTTTGAGGGACAGGGGCTGATGGATGCCACAGTTTCCAAGGCTGAGCTGGCGGGCAAGAGACAGTGAGCTCCTGCCGTGGTGGAGGAGGACACTGCCCCATTGCTGTCATGTTCTCTGGGGCAGAGCTGCTGGAGAGTCGTCTCTCACCCCTCTCAGGTCTTGTTTTTCTTCTGTCTGATAAGATAACCCTGCATCTGTGGAGTACCCTTGGTTCCACGATAATCCTATACACAAGAGCTGAAGGCACTGCCCCGTACTGGGCTATAAATTGTGGCGACTGCACTTCTGTGAAGGGGCCGGGCATCGAGGTCAAGGAGGCAACCCAGCCTGTTGGCATTGGGAGCACCCTTGGTTTTGGAGTTAAGAGACAGAGAGCTGAGAGCCGGGCATGAGACTGAGGAAAGCCCCAGGTCAGCATGTGTCTGCTAGCAGAGGCTTTTCTGGGAAGAAAAAGCGGATGGAAAACAATGGAGAAATAAAACTGGAAGGCGCAGCTCGTTGCTTCAGGGACAGACGGGGAAGTGGTTTGGAGGCAGTGACAGGTGAGACATGCAGGGGTAGGTTTTGGAACTGATTTGGGATCAGGAAAGGAGCTAAAAATAGTGATTTAAGATCCCCTGTAAAGGAGGTGAGCCAGCAGCGTGCCCAGAGAGCTGTAACGCAGGTTCCACATGAATGAAATTTTATTCAGCATGCAGGGAGAGAAATCTGGGTAAGAGAGAGATTGGGGGATTTCTGAACATCAGGCTGAAGTTTCAGCAGGAATCCTATCATCTGCGAGGGCTCAGCCTCGCAGGGACTATGTTTCTGTTGGCTGACGAAGGCAATCTAACACCACGTTTCCCACTTGGAGGATCCCTGCAGACAAATTGTCTCCGAAGAAAACGTGCTCAGTGATACTGGCTAGCTCATACTGCTTTCATCCATCCAGGCTGGGCGTTAAGATTTAGATCCCATAGAAAGGAAAATAAGCGACCTGGACAGGGTCAACGTCATATTAATTGCAGGAGGAGGGAATTGTTAAGCTGAGTGGGTCCTTGCGCTCCATTCTCATTTTACACCTTTTGCTCCCTCTTTCCCTGGCTCCCCAGCACTGTTCCTTCTCATTCAACATGCTCTCATGCTGTCCCAGGTCGGCTCTTCCATGGTTTTGTTTTTCATTTAGGCAAACAATACTGCTTGGACTTGCCTCAGCTTGACAGAGATGGACACGTAATTTTCCGTTATATTGTTATCGGAGTCCTGCACGCTTCAGCTGGCAAACAGACTGTCAAACATCCTTGGACAGTATTTGCTCAGAGTGCAACACAGAAAAGAAATCTAATATCTGCTTTTAGATTCAGCTCCTTCCTTATGTGTTTCATTTGGTTTTCCTTGCGCGCACAACGTTTCCTCCCTTTCACAGTATGTTCAAGCAAAGTTGCTTAATCAGATTTGTTATCCAGGGAGTGCTCGCTCATATGTAAGAGTTGGCTGGACACCGAGAGCTGATTTTTCTCCTTACATCCACTCCATGGTGGTGACCAGCAGGGAACAGCATCTCCTCGCAGGGACGAACATCCCTGTCCCCATCAAGAGCAGCAGTGCTGCCAGGCTGAATGTGACAAACAAACGTCGGGCCAGCGTTCCCTGAGAGGTACAGGTGCCTTGTGGCACGCTTAGCAGGCTGCTTTTGGGCAAGCTCTTGAATCTCCTCGGTGCGGGATGCAGGGTGCGGTTACCGAAGATGAAATCTCCGTTGGGAAGCATCATTTCACATCGCTGCCCTGGAGCTGGAAGTGATGCTGGGATGAAGTTGTACCTCCCGTAGCGACGACCCATTGCTCGCTGGAGCCGGTTTGACCAGGCATCTCAGCGTCTGGGAGATTTCCGTGCACTCTGCTCTCGACGGGAGCTGGAGACGGCGCCGGTTTCACTGAATCACTGCCGCTGCTTTGATTCGGTGAAGGCGATGGCGTTGCAGGAGCTGCCTGCTGGAGGCTGCTGCTGCCGTCAGCGTAGTGAGGCACCTCCAAAGAGCATCTTGGGTGTGCCTGGCTGCCATTCTAGAAATTCAGTTATTTCGTTCATTTCCAGATGAGTTCAGTGTTACGCTCTGTTTTCAGCATTCCTGGACTGACAGATTGCCTCTTGTTATAAATTATCCTGTCTGCTCCGGCTGCATGCTTTTTCTCATTTACATTTAAGATAATGGAAGAAGAGTTGCTTCTGATGACATAAGTGAGCTAGATTTTGGGCCAGCATTATTGTAAAATGAGAGTTCTGCCTGGATAATAATTATTAAAATAATATTAGGGATTTCGAGGGTTTAGTACCTGTAAAGCAAAAGTGATATCCTTATTTCCTGCGAGTTGATGAGAATTCTCAATGCATGCATGGAACGCAGGAGGCTCGAGGCTAATGGCATTACAGGTCCCAACACATGCACTACATGGTTTGATGTACAGTATTTGCTAAACAAAAACATTTCAATATATGTGACACTGAAGAGGGGGAAGAAATAATAATCACACTGTAGATTGGTGAATTTATTTTATGTTACCGGTGAGAGCTATAAAATGAGGTTTAGGCTTTGTGCTAGAAGCATACAGCAGCTCTGCAGCCCTGTATTGTACCTAGTTTTATCCCATACTTACAGTAATGTCTGAACAAAGAGTCTCTGCTGTATTTCAGAATCTGATACAAATTGCTCAACTGCTTTTTTTTTTCCCCGGTTTTCTGTTATGCTTTTGAGTCTCGCAGCTGTATAAAAATGCAGCCACATTTAGCTAGACACTAGATATATTTTTAAGATACTTGCACTGGACCAGGTCAGGCTTCTTTTCTCTCCTCTTTTTTCACACGTTGAATGTATGTATCTGGTTTTTGTTTGTTTGTTTGTTTGTTTTCCCTAGGAGAGACATGATTGTTTTGCTCAAGCTATCACATTTCTGCCCTGCAATCAGGCGCTTAATTCTCCTGGCATATACATTACACAATGGCACAGGGTGTACACATTTTTAAAATCTCTAAAGGATATAATTTACATCTTTTTCATTTCTGTGTCATCTTGTCTGCTTTTTCTTTCCCCATTCCAACCTCTTCTCTTTCTGCTGCTGCTTGGAGGAATCTGCAATGTCTTTGTTGGTAGTCCAGGTGGATCAGGTGCAGTTTAGGCTTCCAGGCCGAGAGGACATTGTGGAGAAGCCCTGTTCTGGCACGGCAGCACCTGAATGTTCCTCTGTGTATTTGGTGCTCCGGTTTGGACCGGTAATTCCCCTGGGCACCTAAACTTTAGCACTTGCCTGTGTGCAGAATCAGATGCCAGACCTGAGGAGGCAGGCATATGGCTTCGTCCTAAAATATTTCAACACCACTGTTCATTTCCACCTAGCTTTCTGATGTCTGTCTTTTCTGTGGGACGAGTTCAGAGTCCCACAAGGTCAGTGGGTATGTTCCTCCTCTGCACAAGAACGAATATTTCACTTACATTGCGATGTAGTGGTCTGAAAAAGCCGTTGGGAAGAATAATCCGAAAGCTGACAGATGTAAAGCTAGGAATCAGGGTTGAAGGTTTTTCCACCGTGTTCTTACACATTGTCATCTTGTTGTCAGCCCCCTCAAGCCAGAGTCTGAAACCACCCCTTGGCCAGAGCTGACTGCGTGGCAGCTGGTAGCCCTTAGCGGTGCCACGTCACCCAAGTTGGGCTAAGCCTCCTGCTCTGGTTCCGGATGCTCTCAGCCTTGTGCTGTGACTTCTCCGCAGAGGTAACAAGCCCTGGCAGTGACTCCAGCACGGCAGCCCTCAGGCTGGAGATCTTTGCATCTCCCTGAGATGCTGGGGCATCACAGCCCGCAGCCCAGTGTCCACTCAAGAAAACACAGCCTCCCGGGACACAGGGAGCGATGCTTTTGTACCAGCCTTGCTAGAACATCAGCGTGGATCTGACAGTGTACCAAGCTGTCGGGATCTATGGGTACCAAATTCTCAATTGAAAACATTACCCAGTTCGCTTCAACTCCAAACCGCCTGTATATTGTGTGGTTTGTTTATTTGTTATAAAACCGCTTTGCTAAAGCAAATGTGTTTTTCATAATATTAACAGCTCTCTAATTGTTCAACCCTCTGCAGAACATCAGATCTCTATAAAACAAATTTAGACACCAGCGCCCCAGTTAAGCATTGTTGAGGCAGATCCCTGAGCCGACATGAATACAGCTTTTAGAATCGCGCTTTACAAAATATTGACGTTTCTACGTAAGTACTAAAGAGTTTTGGAAGGGAGCTAAACAGCATTTTATGGCTTGTCAGGGAAACTGCTTTATTTCTTAAAGTAGCTGATTATTGATATTCGCACAATGGAGTTTTGTCAGCTTCTTAGAATTTGCTTTTGTGAAAGATTTTTTCTGTTTGGCACCATCTTGCTCCCTCCCTTCCTTCCGTCCATCATGCTGGGGGCAGAGGGGAAACTGCCAGCAGGTTTGGTGAGAGGGCTGGCCAAATCCGAGCTACAGGGTGCAGGACGAGGTGCGGCTTGAGAGAACAAGGCCATGGCTGCCCTCTCTTCAGGAGCACTCATTTACAGGAGAGGTCTTAACACCACATCCACACCAAGGGGTACGAGAGCATCCTTGCAGGACAAGACAAGACAGCCTTTCTCAGCATTTCCCTATTTCTGCTGGTTTGAGTAATCAGCTCTCCTCATAGTTTAGGCAGTTTTTCTTGCAGGAGCAAGAATAAATGGAATAAATAAATAACATAGAGGCCAACACAGTCAAAGACTGAGCAGTGCAAGTGCCCTGTGGAGAAAAATAATTTGGCAGCTTTTGAGAAGGGTTTGGTTTTTTGAATAAGGTTTGAAATGACGGTAGGTTGTAGCAAGAGGAGAAAATAGACAGTTCTAGTGGAGGACAGAAGGTGAGCTTTTGCTGGCAGGTTTCTCATTCCAGTTGCTCCAGAGGATGCTGAAAGCACAGAACAAGGTTAACATCTACTGTATAGACAGCAGCTGTGGCTTCCAGGTCTCCGACTCATGTCTGGGAACACAGTCCAGCATGCATGTTAAAGAAGTCAGTCCTGAAGGGGGCTAGATAAAGACGGGTATAAGCAGCCCTAACTCTACCTTTTAAATTCTGGGGTCTGTTCCATCTTCCCTTTTTAATTTCAGTTGACCAGCCCACCCACGGTACACGTTTGTCCTTAAAACATGGGGCTTTGGGGCTGGTTTGGAGCCCAACATCGACACGCCAAGCAGAGAGACCTCAAATCGTGAGCTTCGGCGCAGCTGGGGCCAAGGGAAGGGGCACGTGGTACAAGAGGAGATGCCCAGCAAACGCACAAGGCAGCTTCTGCCACTGCCCTCTGCCAGGTCAGAGGGAAGCAGCAGGGCCGGGAGCTGCCACCCACACCTCTTGCACACGCGTGTGCTGCGGGGCTGGGGAGCTGCCATCCTGCAGCTGCGGCGCGTTGCCTGCTCGGGCTTGGTTGTGCGCTGCTCCCTTCTTCAAGGCGACAGCACGGCACAGCAGAGTCAGGTTTTAAATATTCATACGGAGATCACGGGAGCATAGCTTGGAAGCACCGAATCACTGAGAACTACAAACTCTAATCTGAACTTTTGAAAGCTGTCCAATTTCTTTTTTATTTACAACCTTTGAACCGTTCCACAAATTGGAAAGTAACTACCCAGCCGTTGCGCAGGCAGATTATGATGCGTTGAAGAGTCCAAGGCATTTATCCGAATGCAATTGGCCATCTTGCTGCCCAGCATCTAGATTGGAGTTATTACGCACACAGATGAACAGAGACTACTCAAAGGTGGTAGTTTTCTCGTACTGATGTTGCATTTGTAGCTTGCACTGAAGAAACGTTTCAGTTAGCCGTAGAAGCTGAGTGCCTTTGGCACCTGGAAGCGCTTGTCACCTTGATGGGGTAGGTCAGAAAGCACTGGGACATTAACAGTTGTTTTATGGCTCCTGCGCTTGTTCCCAGTCAGCACAAATGCAGAGGTGCAGAGCTGCTGGAGAAGGAGCAGCTCCATCTGGCACTGCCTCTGCAGAGCGCATGCAAGTTGTTCGATTAGAGACGCAGGAGTGTGGGTAAGAGGCAGGAAACAAGCATTAGGTGAAGCTACATGCATTGCCAAATGGATGGGGAAAAGTGTTCTTATTTTGCATAGAAACCAAAAGAAAGGTGTGTTTCAGTTTCAGCTTGCGTGGAGAAATCATGCACGTAGTTCCATGGAAAGGAAAAAAAAAAAAAAAAAAAACTGGAACCTGGAAACCTCAGCGTCCAGTAAATCTCTTGAAGCTGTAAGCGTGATGCTCACGTGTCTGTACTCCAGTATGGTCAGAATGGAGAACTGACAGCACCTGTTACTGAAATCAAAAGTGATTCCTCCAACAATGGGATGGTGGGGAATTCCTGCTGGGTTTCTCTTTAATAGAGTTTGAAGGATTCAGGTTGGAAGATCTGCCCCGCTGGCTCTGATGGATGTGAATCATGCCAGGGGACAGAGATTGTTTAGGAGGTTAGAAGTTCACTCCGTACATTCAGGAACAATATGCAGCTGGTGTGCCCTTAAGAAGGGATTGCATGCTTTCTTTACCCCCGTGTGAAATAACATGTGGATTAAAAAAATAGTAGTCAGATTTGATATGTTAAAATCCATAAATTCAAAGTAAATGCAACCACATCTGACAGTGTTTTTGAGAACTAGAGCAATTTGAAGCTAGATTGCCTAAAAATAGCTCTTGAACTGAACTCTCAAACCTATTAGATTAGTCCATTTATAATAAATCCTGATGTACTGTCTATTAGATCAGCTCTTCTGTAATCTTCTCCTGTTTACCAGGCGTCCTATGGGCATAGTTCATCTGCGTTTCTAACAGCATTACAGCATGATGTTGAAAAAATGCTAATTTTTTATGTCTTCTGTATGGTGCTGCAGTTAAATTTCTTCCTGAATGTTCAGAATGAGCTGCAAAGCCTGGAAACAGCAATATGGCACTAATGCCCTTGCTGGATGGGCACTGCAGGGTACACGACGGTACATTTGGCAGAGATTTTGGGTGGAAAAGTGGAGCTAAGGCTGTCAGTAATGCCTTTGGCCACCGCGGACTGATGTCAGAGGACCATGGTGAAGACAACGGCTGATGCTCGTGTGCTGCAGCACTCAATTTCCAGCTACTGCTAGGTGCGCTGGTGTGCTGCAGCCCCACACCAGTGACAGGTAAAATGGTGTCTGATGTTGCATTTTAAGCAGGATCCCATAATTTCATGGGTAAGAATGGGTCAGAGAGAGAATAAGAAGGAAAAATAGTTTCTTTTGCTCAAGTGACATCTCAATTGGGGGCTTGACACCAAGAGCTGCTGGGAGTCAGAGAGATATAAAGCACCCACACACACGCACAAAAAAAAAAAAAAAAAAANAAAAAAAAAAAAAAAAAAAAAAAAAAAACTAGAAGAGCATTAAAGTTGATACTTCACCCAGAAAAAAAATAATAATTGCAGTTTGGATTCTTATTTTTTCAGGCAAAACGTGGAAGTCTGCAATAATAGCTAGAATGTTTTTCACAAATTTGACCTTTCCACACCAATTCAGTGTGCATAATGAACAGTTGATCACTGTCAGAAATACAGAGTTCTGGTTTGAAAGGGCGGTGGCTGACATTGTTTCTGCCTGTTGGGAACCGGTCCCGCGTGGCGGCTGCGTTGGATGCATTAGCTGTCTTGCTGAAGTTTGGGGCGCAGTGAGGAAGGATGGGTTTGGGCAGAGTGGCTGGATTTGAGCCTGTTGCGGTGAGTTTGCTGTCGCTCTTCGTCTCTTGGGTTAATTTTAAATGCCCAAACTGAGATTCAGAGGAGAAAACCAGGGTGTTAAGTGATTCCAGCTTGAAGTGCAGTGAAACAGCTGAGTTTGCGTCAGGTCTTGGACCTCAGCTGAAAGTTGCTCCCTAGTACTGGGAACTTGCTCAACACCTGGCCCGTATCCATCGCAGCATCCGTCCAGGCTCTGCAGAACTGTTACATGTGGGCAGAGCAGCCTTGGGCACGAATCACGATCCCGTGCTAGGAGAGGGAGGAAAAGAAATCCAGAAAGCACTTGGCAAGGGTCCACAAAGGAACGGCCTTTTGTCCTCAGGTGCAGTATCCTGCTTCTCCATGATCCCAGGCTTTAGGGGAGGATAAAAAGAGCTGTGTGTCTGTGAGTGTGCACTAATACCTTACGTGGCTGTTTCGGAGCCCAGGTCTGCACGCAGGCGCATTGCCCAAGACAGCATGCGGCACTGAGCACTTGGGGCCACCTCATCTTTCTTCCTGCGAATGGGTTTTGCGAGCCTTTTGTCAGTCTCACTCAACAAAGCTCCAACAAGCAGAAAAAAAAAATTAAAAAAAAATAAAACCCACAAACCAACCACTCCAAAAGCAGTGTGTGAATTTTTATGTTCACATCTGATTCTGGCTCAGCTTCCACAAATAACTGCATGGGTGAGTACAGGCGAGAGCTGCTCAGACGTTTGATGTGAAGCCTTCTTGGCCTTCTCCTGCAATAAAAATAAACCATAGTTTCTCCCAAACACATGGAAGGAGCTGCACATAATTTAGGGCCTTGTTGATGATCTGTGCTGCAGCTCCTGGGTGGCACCAGCGTGAGGCCTTCGGTCTTCCAGCGGACTTCCAACGGGAGATGGTTTTGCAGGGGGGTGTTCTCTGCTCGGTGTAACATTGTGGAGCACCAGTGTCCCGACAGCTGGGCCTCTGGGTACCTGATGTAATTCTCCGACTGTGTTCGATTTGAGGGTTTTGTGCTTCTTCTTTCAAGACTTGCCTGCACTTTCTGGTTGCTGTGCACATGCAGCTTGCACCGTTGTTCTGTAGGGGAGGAAATGAAAAGAACGGAATGCTGTACTCCCGCAGAAGCTGAAACTTTCGGATTAGTTGTGCCTCGAGTTCTGCTTGTGGCTTGCTCGGAGAAAGCCGCCTGGTTATCGGCGTGCACGGGACTGCATGCCTCTTAAAAGGCATTTTCAGGTATTGAGTAGAGTGGGTCATAGGCTGGATGCTTAGGGGCAGAAAGAAAAAAAAAAGAGAGAAGGAATCAAGTCCCTTTGCACGAGCTTTTGTGATAGGAACACGCTAGTTGTGGACAGAGCAGAAGGGAAGACAACGTCTGTGCTGGATTGTTCTGGTGGTGAGTACAAAGTGCTGAGCAATTCTGCTGTTGTCATTTTAGGCCAGGGAAGAGGAAGAGAAGGAAACGGGAAGCAAAAAGAAAGAAACCCTCATTTATATATATATATATATATATTTTCCCAATGAGCAAATTCCTCCCATTATTTTCCCCTGGCCATGCTTAATTCCACCTCCAGGGGACTAAGCTCAATGTAAGGGCTGGGAAATGAAGGAAAGAAGGGAAAAGATTGGGCATTTCTATTTCCTTGCCAGTAAATGTGCTGGGAATAGAGACAGGTTCCTCTGGGCGTTGCAATTACTCCCCTGTGAACACTGGA